>CANUEY010188501.1:0-59458 GCA_948099555.1 Croton setiger
ATATATATATATATATATATATATATATATATATAAACACAAAAGTAAATTAAAATATAAAACATTAACCAAAAAGCATAAATAAATACATAATATAAGACATAAAAATTAACCAAAAATCATAAATAAACACGTAAAATACTTTTAAAGCGAACATGATAAAAATGATACTACATATAGTTTTGAGTTAGAACTTAGGGTTTGTTTGGTTAGATGTTAACACTAGCCGGTGGTTGATTCGAATTGGTGTTTAATAAAAGTATAATAGTTGTTACGGTTCAAACGTGAAATTACTAAAAAGCGTATAATTATCTAAAAATATTAATTTTTATTTTATTTGAATAAAATTATATAGTCATAACATGAATTAATTGAAATGAAAAGGCTCCAAATATGAGTTTATTGAATTAACAGCAATTTATTTGTGGTTTCTAACCGTTATTATTTGTGATTTTAAACCAAACACCATCTTAAAAATAGAAGTGAGCAGGAGGATAGCATCTAATCTAACCGAATTGATATTAATTTGGTTTGGTTTAAATTTGTATTTGGTTTGGTTTAAATTTGTGGAGTATTTAGCCAATACAGAACCGACCCGATAAGTTGTCCCGTTGACGCTTGAGACTGATTTGGTCAAAGCAGATTTGTAGTTTAATGGCAGTCGTCGTCTCACCCATGCATGCAAATAATAGTAGAAAACGCGTTCAAATTTAATAGCAGCGGCAGTGAGAGTATTGTCTGCTCCTATATTTGTCATCTTCTTCTTCCTTTTTATTTTAATCATTTTAATTTTAGCCCTGATTTGGAAATCTCTGACCGTTGAATAACAAAAAATTACTAATTAGAACAATAATCACCAAATTATGAGTATACGACGATTAAAATAAAATTATACTACTATTATTTAATAAATATTATAATTACAGAATAATTCAAAGATGGAACAAAAGCACGTGATGTGAGCGAGGTATAAATTATAATATTTTAGATGAAAATAAATAAAAGAAATAGTAATTTCAGAAAAACAAAAAAGACCTCACCTGTCAACATTATTTCATATTGGTTAATGGTTACACAATAAATTTCCAAGAAAGGAAATAAAAATATTTTAAAAGTCTCATTGCTTCTATCCCATATCAAATAAATAAAAAAAAAAGTATTGAATTATATAATAATGGGCTAGTAAATAGCTTGAAAAAGAGAAAGCTCGAACTAAGGCAAAACTAAATTTAAAAAAATTATTTTTGTAATTTTTTAACTAATAAAAAATTTATACAACTAACTTTAGTTTAAGATGAACTAATTATGTTATTAACTTCATGCATAAAATTCAAAATGCACGCTATATAATTGAACCGAGGGAAGGGAATAAATAAAAACAATAATTAAGTCATTGTGGAACTGAGGATATAGTATTTTTTTTCACAAATCTATATTAATAATATAGTATTATTAATATGAATTAATCATTAAATTTTAAATAAAATGTAATATGGTCATTATTTGCCTTTCTCCATTGCTAAGTCCCAATAAATCTCGTCTCTCTCCTTCTCCTTCCCCTAAACTGAGCTCAACAACTTTATTATCAGTTTTCTTAAAAAGGAAAACCTAATGGGAGCTTCTTTGTCAACTCTAAAGCTACTTCTTCTGCTTATACTCTGTTTCATTTCGCTGTTTTCTTTTGCTTCCTCTGGATTTGCAGCTAAGCTTCATCCATCAGAAGGTAAGTAAACCTATTATAATAATTCTCCTCCTTTTCCATAATTAGCATTAATTAAGCGTGAGTCGTGTAATGTCTGTTTGGCAGTTAAGGCACTGAAGGATATAGGGAAGAAATTAGGGAAGAAAGATTGGGATTTCGGGAAGGATCCATGTAGTGGAGAAGGCAATTGGAGAATGGATGAAGGAGAAAGTTTCGAGAGCAGTGTTATTTGTAATTGCAGCTTCAATCGCAATACGACTTGCCGTGTAGTAAGCATGTATTTCTCTTTCCAAGCTCCTCCTCATCTGTTATCTGTTACTGTTGGATAGAATTAGAATGTTTAGCTCTTTTTCTTTCCTTGTTGGTGGCGATGGGCAGCGGCCGGTGGCCGTGTGGGTCCGTTGGTTGGGCCATAACTCATTTCCCGTGTCGGACCTAATTGAATATTTTAGGGAATTTTATTTATTAGTTAACAATGATAACTGTGGTTAAACTTAATAATAAAAAGATAAAAAATTTAAAACACGTGGCTTGGAAAAGGAAAGCCATTGCAAACGAGCGTGACTGATGAGTTCTGGGATTTTGTTTCGTGTCGGTGGCAGCCTCAAGAATTTACAAAGTTTTATTTTTACGTGAAAGAAAAAAGATAATATATATTTTTTTTCAAAGAGAGAAAAAAGATAAAAATTAAAACTCGAAATTTGCGTTACGTTTTTTTTACAAGATACTCGTATTTATTTTTTTTTTTTAAAAAAAAATAATTCTGCTTGAAGCCTTAACATTTGAAGTATTTTTTAAGATATGGGAGGCTTTTTCTTTAACAAATATTGGGAGGCTGTTATTTTGTAAGAACACTATTTATATCATTTTGGTGGATAGTACTTTTATGTAATTTTCGAATATTCCTAACTCCCATGTATTTACAATCCTGGTTGGACTAATCCGTACGGTGTAGTATTTTTGAAATTTGACCGTTGAAAAAAAAGAAGCATATTTTTCTAACCGTAGGAAAAATCCAATAAAAAAGTGAAATTACTGAACTAGTGGAGGTTTCTTCATATTGTCCATTTTTATGTGATTGATATTTCATATGATTCATTGAAAAAATATTGCTTTGCTCTAATCAGTTCTTGAAGTTCAATATATTTTTTGCATGCTAATGAATTGTTTAGGGATAAGTGCATTTATAAGTTCAAATCGATAAATCCCGAATACCTTAGAAAAGTTTAATTTATTGTAGGAATTTGTGCTATGTGCAGCGCCTTGAAGGCTCAAAATCTATCAGGAACCATCCCACCAGAGTTCTCTAAGCTTCATTACCTGCAAATACTGTAAGCATATAACAAATTTCTCTTTGATTGGTATTATAATATTTTTTTCAACATTCTATTAACTAAATAGTTAAAATAACTTAATATTTTACAGTAAGTTATGTAGTAGTAGTACTTTTTTTTTTCTTTGAGGGGAATTTATGCATTAGTATTAATCAATATTTTAGGGTCAAAAGTCTCATTGAACTAATACAAAATTAATTTATTAGCCATTATACTTGTATTTGCATAAGTATTATTTTTTATTTCTTTTGTGAAACAAAGATTAAATGGATTATTGGTATATATTCAATTTTTAATATTTATTTAAATTCTTTCCAAAAAAAAATTATTTCAGTTGTACAAATTATATTTATTTGTAAATTAATTAAAAATATCAGATAATTTCTTATAATTAATAATCTAAAATAGAAAATAAGTTGTTGCACAAATTAATAACAAAATCACAATGCTGTATTTAGGGAATTTGCAGTTACTTGATCATAAGATATGGACTACATTCAGAATTTGGTTGACCATCTCTCTAATGTGAAACAGGGACCTCAGTCGGAATTACCTCACTGGTGTCATACCTTCCCAATGGGCTACCATGCGTTTAGTTGACCTGTAAGAATACTCTATATGATTCTATGGTTCAATCAATCTTTAATCACATAAACTAATAACTAACCTATATAGTGTATTCTTTTGTTGATGTCCATGTAGCTCTTTCATGGGGAACAGGTTGTATGGTCCATTTCCAAAAGTTCTTACCAACATCACCACTCTCAAGAACATGTATGTTGAATTCTTTCTTTTTCTTTTTATTTTTCTCAATGCTTCTTTTAATTCTAATCATTTATAGCTTTGAAAGATGTTAATTACTATTTGTGAAAGATTAAATTTTGAAAAGAATGTATCAGTCAACTAGATAATGGGAATGATTCAAAGAAGAAAGCATTTTAATCTGGCCTAGGCTGCTGGTTAGGTATAAAATGAATTGGAATTTCATGTTATCATGTCTTATATTTTGCAGAAGCATTGAGGGAAACAGGTTTTCAGGACCCATTCCACGAGAAATTGGAAAATTGAAACATCTACAAAAATTGTAATGTCCTCTTCTCTAATATGCTCATTCATTCTTGAACTCAATTGTCAGCCCAGTACTTATTATGATCTTTTCTACAGTATTCTTTCGTCAAATGCATTCACAGGAAAATTGCCTGAAGAAGTAGAAAAGTTGACTAACTTGACTGATATGTAAGTAGACAGTTTCTTATATCTTTTCTTTTCAGTTGATGACACAAATAACAACCATTTTACTGGAATTCCTTACATCAGCTTCTTCATACCTGTAATTTCCTATGTACATATTTTCATCTGCGACGATAATTACTTGGAACACCTTTTAAGTTTTGTTTCTTCACACCTTGTAGGAGGATTAGTGATAATAATTTCTCAGGAACTATTCCCAGTTTCATCAGTAAATGGACACAGATACAGAAACTGTGAGTTTACTTGTTCTCAATCATTTTGAGGTAATTAATTTGGAGTTCTGATTTTTTGGTTTAATTTCTGTTATCTATCGCAGACATATACAGGGTAGCGGACTCGAGGGACCTATACCGTCTAGCATTTCTGCTTTGACAAGCCTAAGTGATCTGTATGGTATCATGCTGTATTACTTTTTATTTTGTTTTCACTGACAAAAGGATTAGAGATAAATTTTGCTTTTCAACTACTTTCAGACGGATTAGTGACCTGAAAGGGAAAAGTTCAACTTTCCCACCTTTGAGTAATATGAAAGCAATGAAGACACTGTGAGTTAGAGATGTTCTGATTAAATATCCATTTTTGCTCGTGCTCTTACCCTTTGTTGTACATTTCAAGTAGATAGAAATGTTTAATTTTAGCTGTCAAATGCAGGATACTGAGAAATTGCTTGCTGTCTGATGAGATCCCAAAGTACATTGGGCACATGAAAAAACTGAAAAATCTGTAAGCCCCTAGAATTTCATCTTCCTTATTTATGCAAGGAAAAATAAGCATTTTCATAAATTCTGATGCGCATGTTTCAGTTTTAAATTTTTACAGCCATCATATACCTAGCTGCAGTTTATGAAATTTCTGTCTTAACATTAGGCCTACTCCTAAATAGTTAAAATAGTATGCAGCTAGGAAATCTCTCAAAAAATAATGTATTTGGAAGTTCTCCATTTGTTATTATCTTACTGTGGAACTTCCATTGGCTAAATTTTAATGGTTTATAAACTCAGACTCAATAAATTCTCCCCACCCATATTTTTCCCAAATGCAAACCATGTCTGATACTCTGATTCATAATAATTCACTTGGTGTGCCGGTCCTTTGTTACTGGTGTCACGGTTATATTTCAAATCAACCTTCTGTAGTTATAGTGCACATGTGACACTGAGATTTTACACTGATACTTTGATTAATATCACCAGAACTTGAAGTCAGTGATTGTTCTAACGTTAGTAATCATCTCACAAATTATCAAGCCTCCCGCACGTAAAAGGTCCAAGATGTTATACTAGTTTTCTGAATCAGTTTGGTTAATGACAATAAACATGTCAGCCAAAAACCATACACTTGCAAACAGACAATTTTTGTTCCCCATTTGCTTCTCATGTTATCTGCTTTTCCTTTTCTGCAGAGATCTGAGTTTCAATAACTTGACTGGAGAAATACCTAAATCATTTTCTGACTTGAGGAAATTAGACTTTATGTAAGTAGACATCCTAATAATTATTATATACTTATCAACTTCATGCACTTGAGCTAGCACTTCATTAACTATTTATGTTTTTCTTAGGTATCTGACAGGAAACCAGCTCACTGGATCTGTACCAGAATGGGTGCTCGAAAGCAACAAGAATGTGTATGTTTTATTTCCTTGATTTTTACTTTTAAGCTTGAAGTCTTCTGGTCCTAGCCTTAGTTTTTCTTGGTCAACAGTTCGTAAGTGAATCTATTTTGAACCATTTACTTGCATAGCACCCAAAATGTGCAATTTATAAGGATGTGCATGTCACCTTAACCTATGTACTTACCCTGTTTGATTGTGAAGTATATTAAGCTCACAAGGAAATCATATTATACTATTGTCTTGATAAAGCTATCCTTGAACTGTGTACATGACAAAACATGATATTTTCTTCATGTTTCATCTTTAGGGATATTTCTGATAACAACTTCACATTGGGAAGCTCAGGTCCATTTGAATGTCCTCGAGGAAGCGTGTTAGTATAATTAAAAAAATATTACTTCATCTTCTCGCCTTTTTTTTTTATCACCTCATTTACTACTTTTAAGCATTACTCTGAACAGTTGTGTTTGCTTCTTCAGGAACTTAGCAGAGAGTTACTCTTCATCAACAGACAAATCGTAAGAATCTTGGATGTGTTTTATCATATACTTGAATATTGAAGGATATGCCTTCATTTACCACCTTTAAAACTATGCATTTTGATGTCATATGTAATCTATTACTGATTTATGTACTGCGTTTTTTTTTTTTTTCACAGAAGTAGAGTCCATTCATGCTTGCAACAAAACTTTCCATGTTCTTCAACGAAAAGTCAGTAAACCATTTAAGCATAAATTTCCATAAACAAATGCACCCACCCTCTGTGATTGGCATAGTCTGTTTTGAGTTGACAGGTAGGAGGAGTTAGAAGGGAGAAATTAGAGTTAAGGGAAGTGTTCTTGCATAGGATGTGTACATACTTTGATTCTGTCATGCAATCACAATCACAATCACAATTTAGAAATCCAAAATTTAGGTCTCTTGCACTCTGTTGTACATATTCATTTTGAATTAGTAAATTAGGGTAGGACCAGTGAGTACGCTTTTCTTATCTATGTATCCATACTTCCACTGAACTATTATGATATAATGACTACTAAACATATTGAATGAAGCTAGAGGAGAAGATTTTGGGATCACTGATGTAATTCTTAAAATAGTCATTATCCTGCATCATAGTCCAGGAGGAACAGTTAAACTGCTGCTTGCATAAAAATACAATTATGAAGGATTTCGTTTATTTAACAAATTTCCATTTCTAAATTGCTTCTTAGAATCCAGGTTTTGAAAGAAACATAACTTATCAACATTAGGAAGTAAGATATATGAGGAAGAGAGCAAAATGCTAGTGCAGTAGAATGAACTATATTTCCATTTCATTTTCATTCTTTTTTTTTTCTGGGCAAATATTCATTTCTGTGCATTGTCATTTCTTATCAGAGAACTACCACTTGCATATTAATTGTGGTGGTAACGAGATAATTGCTGGTGGTAACACAACATACCAAGCCGATTTAGAACCAAGAGGTGCTTCTATGTTTTACACAAGTCAGTCTTGGGCATTTAGCAACACTGGGAACTTTATGGACAATGACAAAGATTCTGAGCCCTATATTCAGGCCAACGCATCTTCTATATCCAATGTATCTGCTGCTGATGCTCAACTTTACACCAAAGCTCGTATTTCTCCACTCTCTCTTACTTACTATGGACTTTGCCTTCTAAATGGGAATTACACAGTCAAGCTCCACTTTGCGGAGATTGTTTTTGTAAATGACAGTTCATTTAATAGTCTTGGGAGGCGTATATTTGACGTTTTCATCCAGGTAAGTAAATTTTCATGCTGAAAAAAAAAAAAAAAAAACCTGCATGTATATAAATATATGATAATTATTTAAAACTTGTATGTATACAGGAAAAATTAGTTCTGAAGGATTTTAACATTGTCGAAGAGGCTGGCGGAACTGGTAGGCCAATTGTAAAGACATTTACTGTGCCTGTAACTAGCCACACATTAAAGATTCATTTTTATTGGGCTGGAAAAGGGACAACAGGCATTCCACTAAGAGGAACATATGGTCCTCTTATTTCAGCTATATCAGTTGATCCAAGTAAGATCAAAATTCCTCTCAACATTGCATGTCCTTATACTTCCACAGCCTGAGCTTGAAAAAACTTGGCTTCAATATTAACTATATTTTGAGAGAAATTTTTTGACATTCAGTTTAAATCTCTGAGTTAAACTGATTTATTGTGTCGAATGTTTTGAAATGTTGCCAAGGGATTTTAATGTTATGAATTTGAAACATTTATTTCCTGAAGTTTCACTAAATACCAGTACATTTTATTTATGTTACTTATCTTCATAAATCCATTAACAATAGTTCCTCTTCTTGTACAGACTTCGACCCACCTTTGGATGATGACGAAAAGAAGGTCATCATCATATCCAGCACAGTGGCTGCAGCGGTGTTTGTTCTCCTTTTGAGCCTGTGTATCATGTGGAGGAAAGGCTGCCTGGGAGGCAAAGTCTCTGCCGATAAAGGTAAGCATTTCAGGTCACTTCGAACTCACACATTTGCAACAACATTACTTTGTAGTTATCTTTGCTTTTGTTATTATCAAAATCAAGTGTCAGTATCTCGGGCCGAAAACCAACCTTCGTAACCATAACTGGATTATGGTTCAATAGATCACCCTCTACATTGACATATATTATCTTCATGGTGGCAGAGTTGAGAGGTCTAGATCTGCAGACAGGAATATTCACTCTAAAACAAATAAAAGCTGCCACCAAGAACTTTGATGCGGAAAACAAAGTTGGAGAGGGTGGTTTTGGTTCTGTTTTCAAGGTAACTGTTTCATTAATATTCTCTGGAACTGCAAGATAAAGATAATCATCTTTGCTGTCTAACTCAAGTTTATAAACTATGTGAATTCTTTTTACTTTCAAAACATTAGAAAAGTGAAGAAAACACAAAATAAATAAACGTTATACTACTTTATGAAAAACATTTTAGAACACCTGGTATATTACAATGGACATATAGAAGCAGTAGTATTGTTCTTATGACAATATTCTCCTATCCATTTTAAACTACTAATAAACCCTTTTGGATTATAATTTGCTACTTAGCATTGTTAATAAGAAGTTTCAATTTTTTAGGTGTTGTAAGAAGTTTTAATTGTTGAATGCAGGGTCTACTACTGGATGGAACTGTTATAGCAGTAAAGCAGCTCTCTTCGAAGTCTAAGCAAGGGAACCGTGAATTTGTGAATGAGATAGGCATGATATCTGCACAGCAACATCCAAATCTTGTAAAGCTATATGGATGTTGTGTTGAAGGAAACCAGTTGATACTTATATACGAGTACATGGAAAATAATTGCCTATCCCGTGCTCTTTTTGGTGAGTTATGTATACTTACACGTTACACCCTAAAAACCATGCATACAGTTACAACTTTGATCATATGTATTCTTAAGGCACAGGAAATTGATTGGTTTTTACTTCAATTATTTTGAAGGGAAAAATCCAGCAAGCAGGTTGAAACTGGACTGGCCTACCAGGCAAAAAATTTGTCTAGGAGTGGCTAGAGGTTTGGCATACCTCCATGAGGAATCAATAATAAAAATTGTGCACAGGGATATCAAGACAAGCAATGTGTTGCTTGATAAGGATCTTAATGCGAAAATTTCTGATTTCGGTTTGGCAAAGCTAAATGAAGATGACAATACCCATATCAGCACCCGAATTGCCGGAACTATGTGAGTACTTAAAACATTATTTATCTTCATCTATTTCATATTTTTAACTAAGATTGCAAACCTGGTATCTGACTGTCAAATCCTGTTTTGGTTAATATGACTTGATTTTGCAGTGGTTATATGGCTCCTGAGTATGCGATGCGTGGCTACTTAACTAACAAAGCAGATGTTTATAGCTTTGGAGTTGTTGCGTTGGAAATTGTTAGTGGAAAGAGCAACACAAATTACAGGCCAAAGGAGGACTTTGTTTACCTTCTTGACTGGGTAATTAAATTGCTCCAAAATCTTTAATTTGCTTGCATTGGAGAAATATAATTCTTATTCCTCCTCTATTTCTTCATTTTTAACAATTAAGACCAAACTTTGGAGATCAGCTAGAATTTTAAAAGCATGAAAAAAAAAACTCCTTATTTTGCATTTATTAATTTTGGTTTATAGGCTTATGTGCTGCAAGAGAGAGGTAGTCTGTTGGAGCTAGTTGATCCAGAATTGGGGTCTGCCTATTCAACAGAGGAAGCAACGTTGATGTTAAATGTAGCTCTGATGTGCACAAATGCATCTCCAACATTGAGGCCTACAATGTCTCAAGTAGTGAGCATGCTGGAAGGGCGAACTGCAGTTCAGGACCTTCTATCTGATCCTGGGTTTTCAGCCATCAACACTAAATACAAGGCCATAAGAAATCACTTTTGGCAGAACCCAGGGCAGAGCCAAAGCCTGAGACTGTCAATGAACGGTCCGCTTTCTGATTCCTCAAATTCATATATTGATATACAAGAGGCTGATAGAATCTTAAGAGTTTGTTTAGCAGAAGAATCCAATTCAGATTCCTCTGTACAAACAGAAGAGTCAACCAAACTTTTACGTGGAGCTACCGTAATGTAACTTTTACATGTTCTGCATATATAAATAATAGCAGTGGGAAAAGTCCCACTTCATGCAATCAATTATATCTTTCTTTATCAAAATTTTGGGTTGATTAAGATTTATAAGTTTAAACTGGCACATGGTTCTTGAGGTGGTTTTAGTAGCACCGAATCAAAATTTATTAGTAGATTAAAATTGGTTAGTTAATTTGTTTAACGCTTTGGTTCTTCAGTAACTAATAAGCAACCATTCACTTATGAGTATGGCTTATCCTAACACTGGAAAGCTTTCAAATTTTATTTTGATTGATTTACTCCATTATCCTTATTTTAACTTAAATTTTTGTTTAAAAGAATTTTTTTGTTATTAAATTTGAATGTTAAAATAGTAATACTATTTCTTTTGTAAGTTAAATTCATAGTAATAACTACGATGTAAATTCAAAATTATATTAATTTTCAATTTTCAATATGAGATTTAACTAATAGTGAAAATTAGTAATATTAATTTAAGAAAGTTAAAAAATATTACAAATTATATTTAAAAATTATAAATTTTATATCGATAATATAAAGAAATAAAAATAAATAAATTTTATATCATGAAAAATAAAAACTAACATACAATTGTAAAATAAAAACTATATGAATTGAAAATATAGAAATTTAAAATTGTAATGTTTTCAAAATTGTAAGAGTAGTGATTTATTATCATGTTAATTCATATTCAACAAAATAAAATTTAAAACTCATTATTATTTACAAAAATAATAGAAATTTGTTCTCAATGCAACAATATTAATTTAAACTAAGAAAATATAGATTGAGGTGTTAAAAATTACATAAAGAATCAAAATTAAAATTTAATAAATTTACTAAAAAAATTATTTTTTTTATGCAAATAAACAATTAAATGTATATATATTGCTTTTTTTTAGGTGACTTGTGTTGGCCATAACTTATATGGATTTTTAGTTGGACTGCTCCAAAGGTTTTCACATGGTGGGAAAGTACTTTTTTAGGTATCTTCCATTAATTTGTCTTTATTTAAAAAGTTGATAAAAACAAGTCATCGCAAAGTTAATACAGAAGAGATGATTATAAAATTGAACTTAATGATTATAGAATTGAACTTTAGACAAATAGATAAAAAAGTACTGATGAAGTTTGAAAATAGATAAAAAAAAGTATTGATGAAGTTTGAATTTGATTTGATTTGAATTTGTGTTGTTGATTAACTTGTTGTTTTATAAAGTAAGAACACTTCTAGAGCTTCACTATCCGCATTCCGCTTTTATTTTATTTATACTTTTTAACTTCACAATTCTAACCAACAATTTTTGGAAGTCATCTAAAGTCTTCCATTTCATTAAAGTTTTAACTTTCAACATCTCATTTCAATCTTTTCAAAGGTTGAACATCCAAAAACTCAAATCCAAATACAATAATAACCTAATCCAATTATAATTAAACCCAATTACAAGTAGATCCAATTATAATTAAACCTAACAATTAAATCAAACCAAACTAAAATTAAATTAAACCAAAAATTCAATTTATGGCACAAACAGTAATATTAGCCAATATAATTCAGTATTTATCGATATTTTTTAATATAATTCAATATTGACAAATATTGATAAACATTAACAAATACTAATAATATTGACAAGTACCAATAAATACTGATTGACAAATAATAATAAATTATATTATAAATATTTACGTATATTAATTAGTATTCTAAATAATTAAAGTAAATTAATAATAATAAAATTAAAAAAAATAATTTTTTTAAAAAAAAAAGTGCTATCTTGTGAAATGAAAAGTTTAATTACTAATAATTTTTAAAAATTAAAAAATTGAATTGCCTTTCAAACCATGAATCAGACTTTCAAACCATGAATCAGATCTGAACCGTCAGAATCATAGACAAACTAAATTGCATTTCGAACTGTAAACCAGACTCAAATGGTCAGTTCCTTAAATTGTGAAACGACGTTGGTTCATGACCCGGAACCAAACTGTACTGTGTAGAGGTGGCCACGGGCCGGGCCATGGTTCAAGGGTGTGAAACCGATATCAGTCCGCTGAACTGCCGGGCCGATGAACAGACGGTTCGCGGTTAACCGCCGGTTTGGTGACAGGCCGATTAACCGGCGGTTTGGGAGATGGAACCGGCAGTTCAAGTCCGGTTCACGGTTCTAATTCCAAAATTCCTTAAACTTGAATCAGTCCATCCTCTAGCCGGTTCAGGTTACGGTTCCAGCGGTTACGATTTTTCGACGGGTTGGACCGGTACGTCAAGTACTGTGGCCATGTGTAGGCGAAGGCGTATGAAACTTACTTGGACGCGGACGGTTTAGATTTGGTCCTAGCCCGAAGAAGCGCGACCCGTTTCCCGCCAGCCAAAAGTAACTGGCAACTGTCAGAAGTGGTGTGTTCTGCTTCTGGACAAAATAAAAATTATGACTTTCCAAATCAAAGTGAGCAAAATTCTGCTCTTAAACACGCTCCTCATCCTGCTCTCAAACAATAGTTCCCATTAATCATTCCTCCTAAACAATTCATTCCTTCCATAATTAACGAAATGGGTTTTCTAGAAACTATTACTTCTCTCAATTGGGACTATGAATCAGACCCAGCTCCCCAGGACTTCATCGTCGTTCCCTTCTTTGCTATCCTTTTCCCTTTGCTTCGATTCATTCTTGATTCATGCATTTTTGAGGTATCTTTCTTTCTACTGACTAACACGTACTGTTCTTGTAGATTTGTATCGTAATTTTCTTCTAACCGTCGTTTATCATTATTATAATTTGATTGGTCACCTGATACTAATTGAATGTACTGAAAGTTAAGATTTTTAGAATTGGATTGAGCATCATACTGTATTCTGGATGTACCACATCTTCATACTAACTTCCTATCTTTAGTTTTTTAATTTTATTTTATCTAAATGCTAAAGAACTCACTTTGGAATTTGATGTTCACTTTTTGCTCCAGAAATTAGCCAGAAGATTGATTTTTGGCAAGGCACTGGCATCATTGCAAGATAAGACACATGCAGATAGAAAGAAGATTAACAAATTCAAGGAGTCCGCTTGGAAATTTGTTTATTTTTTTTCTGCTGAGGTTTTTGCTCTTTCTGTGTCATTGCATGAGCCCTGGTTTACCAATACCAAATATTTCTGGGTGGGACCTGGAAATGAAATTTGGCCTGATCAGAAGCTTAAGTAAGACCTTTAATTCATCAGACACATAATCTGCTATTGGTACATCCAAATTGCTGAAATAGGTTAATTGTCATGTTTAATATTTCATTCATGTTTAGAGTTTACCTGATTATTTATTATCATCGTGTCCAGATTGAAATTGAAAGCGCTTTACATGTATGTTGCTGGATTCTACACATATTCAGTATTTGCTTTGATCTTCTGGGAAACAAGGCGTTCAGATTTTGTCATTTCCATGTCTCATCATGTAGCGACCATCCTTCTTCTTGTCTTATCTTACATGTTGAGGTCAGCTTGGAAGGCTGTAAATTCAGTTTTGTTTTCAACCTGACTAATGCTTCAAAGAATTAATTTCAGAAAATACCTAATAGATAAAAAAAGGGAAGAACTCTGACCGATGCTTATTGTTTTGATTGACCTTTGTTTATCACAGATTTGCTCGTGTTGGTTCGATTGTTTTAGCTTTGCACGATGTAACTGATGGGTTCCTTGAAGTTGCAAAGATGTCAAGATATAGCGGCTATGAATGGCTTGCCAGCATTTTTTTCGTATCATTTGTGATCTCTTGGACAATATTTCGCATCATCTACTTTCCTTTTTGGGTACTTCGTAGTACAAGGTGAGGGAGGATGCATCATAATAATAATTTGTTAATACGCAATAGTTCCTGGGTTCCCATCATATGTGATGCATTAAATGTGATGCATTTTGCCAGCATTAGATGTCATGCATTTTGCTTGCATTGGCTCAAGTTCTAGAACTAATCAATTGCTTATGTTGTGTATTGAGAGATTTTTACCAGTGTTTGAGTTTTATTTTGATAATCTAAGTTCTTTGAATTATAAAAAAAAAAAAAGAAAATTCTTACTCCAACTTATGGGTAACACTTCTTTTCACCTGCAAGTTACTAAGATTCAGAATGTAGAGCATACACGTTCACTTAGTTAGCTCAAATAGTATATTATAGCTGGAACTAAGTTAGGCAGAGAACAATTTGTCAACTCTAATTCCCTTTGTGAGACTTTTGGCCAATACAGTAACAACTGCTTCTGAGTGTGATGTATAAATAAGGAACCAGCTCATGTAACACAGTCCAGTCATCTTTCTGAATGCTTATTTTCAATGTGGTCTTTGCCTGTTCTGGTTTTTGGTCGTCTGCCTCCTTTCTCATCATTAGCATAATCCCCTCATTCCTCATTTCTAGATTTCTTTTAATCATTATGATAAATTTTATGTTGTGACGATCAGTCTATTCTCATATCTGTATCTCACTCAAAGTATAGAAGAATCTTTCCTTGCTTTTAGCAATCCTGTTGGTGCTGTTCTGCTAACTGTTGCCTCATCATTAAATCTGAAATACTTTTCTTCATTCATTATCTTTAATGTGTGGAATGTGGATGACATAGCATTACTATTTGGGACTCTATTAAAACTAATCACTCTCAGTTACTATCAGATAAATACTTCATTGTTAACTCTTCAAACATTTTCTATATGCTGGGGCCCCTAAGGTCTATTATATTAACATGATCAAAATTTCAGAAATAAGAATTTTAAGATGGATCTGGGGTCATACATACTAGACATGATTAGAAATGATGATATTCGAGAAAAAACAGCAAGTCAGACACTTGGGGATGAAATGAGAGGACATTTGAGATGGTTTGTTTATGTCCTATGTTGATGACTTCCATGTTCCCCAGTTTGTTAGTGTAAGACTTTCACATTGAGAAGTATTAAAGGAAGAAGAGATAGATCAAAAACCACATGGAGAAGTAATCTCAAAAGACCTATTTGGCATTATTGTCGATGTAGTTATGAAGGAGTGAAAGCAAAAGATTCATACATTCAACTTTAACTGAATTTGAATTCCTGGTTTTTTCCAAACTTACATTTGGTATATTCAAGTCCAAAGCATCAAACTGTTGGATATAGATATTCATATATTTATATAAATTTGATAGATAGATCTTTATATTTTTGAATGAAAATCTGTTTTTATTTGATCTGTGCTTTTGGTTGTTCACATTTCTCTTACTCGTTGTTTTTTCTCCTTTTAACCTTACAATCCCAACACAAACAATAAATTTTATGGCTGCATTTTTCCTGTCTCAGTAACTTGAAAGTTGAAATGCACACAATATTAGATTGGATATTTTTTATTTGTCTGCTTTGATGACTGAACCAAACACCACTGTTGTGGGAGAAACACTGTGCACTTCATGAAAATTATCATTTTAACTCAAAAAACTCATGAACCTCATGATTGTGAACCTTGTTATGAATTGCAAACCTTCCAATTTTCTGCTTGTGGAGACATTCACATCTTGCACATCTCAATATCTTGTCTACTTAACTGTATATCTCTACCTGTGAATCTGTGATTATGTTTTTATCAAAGAATATGTTCGACCTTTGGCTTGTCTAGTTCCAGCCGTTAAAACTTGTCACTTTGGCTTTATTTAACTTTCTTAACAAATTCTCACTGTTTAGTTTTCATTAATTCAATAATGGTGACATAGATGTTTTCTGCTTTCTTGTCTCCAACTGAAAATAATAATGGTGATGGTGATGAATGAGTAATGGAGAAGAAGTTGAAATATTTATTTTCTACCTGTAACAAATGGTTGGTCACTTTAGCTCTCCTTTTCTCATTGCTCTCTCTCTTCTTTGATCCAATTCCTGCCTTTATCCTTTATTTTCTGTTTGTTGTTGACAGCTATGAAGTGCTTTTGACCTTGGACACGGAGAAACTCTCTGGGGATCTAGTTCTGTATTATTATGTGTTTAACACTCTTCTATTCAGCATTCTTGTTTTTAACATATACTGGTGGAAATTGATGATTCGCATGGTGGTGGAACAAATCCGGGCAAGAGGCCGAGTTAGTGATGATGTCCGATCAGGTATGGAGCTTGATTTTCAAATATCAATTAATCTTTAGTGCATTTATACAGGCATGAGAACAAACCATGGGCAAACAATAAAAAGAACCTAATATGGAGGGTTCAATTTTCAGCATCAGCATTCAACCATCTGAAGAAAAATAAAGATGTGGCAGATGCCTGTATAATGCCAATTTGTAGTCCACCAACTTGGATTTTTTGTTTCTCTACTCGATCAAGTTTAACTTTCAGTAAAAGCTTGCATGTTTAGAAATCTGTAATTTCTCACAGGTCTCTTAATTGGAAAGGCTACAAGTTAATGGCTATCAAACTTTTTAGTATCTGTCTTTTCCATTTAATGCGACTGTGAAACTGACATATATAAATATGAACCCACTTGAGGCCTACTAGGGGCCATTATCAGTCAGTTTCCTGTGGTTTGGATTCAGAAATGATCAAAACTGAATTAGTCTCTCTCTTTTTTTTTTTTTCCCTTAACAAAATACATGGCCTCTTTTTAAACATGGAACTGAACAAGTTTGGTCTGGTTCATTTTCTCTTTCGTTTTAGTTTTTGACTCTTCCAGACTTTTTTTATTTATTATTATTTTGGAGAACTAGAGAACTGTGTCATGCCTTTATGGAAATCATCTTCTGCTGATGACTGGTATTTGGAGTTTATCTTAGTCATTGTTAGTTGCACCAAATTCATGCATTTTATATTCGGTGTCCCTTAACATTCTCCAAATTTGCTTTACTATAAAATGCCAATTCTCAGTTTTCATCTTGTGAGCAACTCATGACAAAGAAAAGTTGAAAAAAGAACCTGCATCAGTTGCTGTTTTATAACATCTATCTTTGGTAATGCAGATTCTGAAGGTGAAGATGATCATGATGATTAAAGATCAAATATACAACACCATCAAATTTTATTTTTCAAGGTAAATACTAAAATAGAGCTATTGTATCATTGCTTTAATACAATTTTTTTTTTTTTTTCAGTCCTTTGTGTTTCCCTCTTTCTTATTAGAGTTTTATATTGCTGCACAGACAGACATGTGTAACAGTTGGATGGAATTCAAGTAAGCTGGAATAGTGTTAGATATGTTTATGATTACATATTATAATTGTTGTGTAAAGCCTGTTTGTACATGATAATTGATTGGATAGGTTATTAGGAGGTGTACTAGATATATCAGGAAAGCTTGATTGTTGTTCAAGTTTTAGCTAATGTTAACTGTGGCCTTGGCTTCTCGCATAATCACAATTTCTTTTCTGGATAATAACATATATTTATCATTAATTATAAAGTTATTCTAATTAATTTGTATGACTTTGTTTTTATACAACATTATTGCTTATATTATGATATTCTTTTTTTTTTATCAAAAAAATAAATTACTTAATATTAAAATAATTTAGTTTTAAAATATATGGAATTACATGCCAAAAATTCTTTAAAAAAAATTATCCTAATAATTTTTTCTCAAACATTTAATTTAATAGATAATTATAGTTAAAACTATGAAACATATAAATAATTTATATTTACATATACCGCAAAGGTCTAGTGAATTTCAAATTTAATTTAATTTCAACTATAAAGAAAACAAGGCGATGCGAAAGCGTATTTTAGGATCCAGCACGATTAATCGCGACCTGTTTCCCGCCACCCAAAAGTAACGGGTAAATTGTATTACTTGCTCTGTATTCTGCTTCGGCACAAAGTAAACTCTACGACTTCCCATATCAAAGACAACTAAATTCTGCTCATAAAAATGCTCTCAACCATTAATCTTTGATGTTTCCCATCAACAATTCATTCCTTCCAAATATTGCGAAATGGGAGCATGAGTCAGTCCTATCTGCCACTGACTTCATCATCGTTCCCGTCTTTGCTATCCTGTTCCCTCTGCTTCGATTCTTTCTTGACTCTTCCATTTTTGAGGTTTCTTTCTTTCTACTGACTAACATTTACAACAGTACTTGTGGGTTTGGTTTGCATCATAATTTTCTTCTAACCATTGGTTATCAGTATTATAATTTGATTATTCACTTGATACTAATGTAATGTGCTAAAAGTTGGGATTTTTAGAATTTGATTGAGCATCGAACTGTTTTCTGGATATAACACATCTTCATACTAACTTCCTCTCTTAAGTTTATTTTCTTTTCTCTCACTGAAACAACTCACTTTGGAATTGGATGTTCACTTTTGTTCCAGAAATTAGTCAGAAGATTGATCTTTGGCAAGGCATTTGCATCATTGCAAGATGAGGGACATGCATATAGAAAGAAGATTAACAAATTCAAGGAGTCCGCTTGGAAATTTGTTTATTTTGTTGCTGCGGAGGTCTTTTCTTTTTCTGTCTCATTCCACGAGCCCTGGTTTACCAATACAATGATTTCTGGGTGGGACCTGGAATCAAATTTGGCATCAGAAGCTTAAGTAAGACCTTCAATTCATTACACACGTAATCTGCTATTGCTTCATCCAAATTGCTGAAATAGGTTAATTTTCTTGTTTATGTTTCATTCATGTTTAGGTTTTCCCTGATTAACTATTTTCATGGTGTTCAGATTGAAAGTGCTGGATTCTACTCGTATGCAGTATTTGCTTTGATCTTCTGGGAAACAAGGCGTTCAGATTTTGTCATTTCCATGGCTCATCACATAGTGACTATCCTTCTTCTCGTCGTATCTTACATTTGGAGGTCAGTTTGGAAGGCTGCAAATTCAACTTTGTTTTCATTCACAGAATTACTCCTGTTAGTTCGATTGTTTTAGCTTTGCATGATGTAAGTGATAGGTTCCTTGAAGTTGCAAAGATGTCAAGATATAGTGGTTGTGAATAGTTTGCCAGCACTTTTTTTCGTTTTTTTTTTTTTTTTTTTTTTTTTTGTGTTATATCTTGGACAATATTTTGCATCATCTACTATCCTTTTTGGGTACATCGATGTACAAGGTGAGTGAGGATGCATCATTGTAAGAATTTGTTAATACCCAAAATTTCCTAGGTTCCCATTAGATGTGATGTAGTTTTCTTGCATTGGATCTATTTCTAGAAATAATCAATTACTTGCATTGGGTATCTGGAGTTTTTCCCAATCTTTGATTGAAATTTAATTAAAAAAAAATCTCACTTCAACTTATATAGCACCTCTTTTGACCTGCAAGCTACTAATTAAGATTCAGATTGTAGAACATACATGTTCGTTTAGTTAGTTAGATTCTTATATTAATAATTTGTTAACTCTAAACCCTTGTGAGATCTTTGGCCAATAGAGTAACAACTGCTTCCTAATGTCATGATTTGATGTAAAAATAAGGAACCAGCTTATGTAAGACACTCACAATCATCTTTCTGAATGCTTATTTTCAATGCATTCTTTGTCTGTTCTGCTTTTTGGGTCGACCTACTTCCTCATCATTAGCATAACTTTGCTGTTCCTCGTCTCTAGATTTCTTTGATCAGTGTGATAAATTTTATGGAGTGATTTTCAATCTCTTCTCTTATCTTTCTCTCGATCAAAATATAAGAGACGCTTACCTTGCTTTCAGCAATCCTCTTGGTGCTGTTCTGCTAACAGTTGCTTCTTCATTAAAACTGATATATTTTTCTTCTTTCATTACCTTCAACATGAGTGGAATGTGAATGACGTAGCATGGCTATTTGAGCTGCTTTTAAAGCCAACAAAATTCAAGCTAAGTTTCTATTAAATAAAATATTTATTTTTTACCTGAAACAAATGGTTGGCCACTTTAGCTCTCGTTTCTTGTTGACAGCTATGAAATGCTTCTGGACTTGGACACAGAGAAACACTATGGGAATCTTGTTCTGTACTATTATGTGTTTAACACTCTGCTATTCATCATTCTTGTCTTTAACATATACTGGTGGAATTGATGATTTGCATGGTTGTGGAACAAGTCTGTTCAAGATGTCGAGTTGGTGATGATGTCCGATCAGGTATGGAGCTTGATTGTCCATGTATCATTTAATTTTGAGTGTTTTTATACAGGCATGAGAAAAAACCATGGAGAAGAAAAATAAAAAGAATCTAACATGGAGGTATGAATTTTTAGCATCCGCATTCAGAATCTGTCGAAAAATAAGGATGCCTTTATAATGCCAAATTATTGTCCACCAACTTGACTTTTTGTTTCTCTATGCAATGAAGTTTAACTTTCAGTAAGGCCTGCATGTTTAGAAATCTTGAATTTTTCACAGTTCTCTAATGGAAAGGCTACTATTGAAGCTTAGTTAGTGGCTATCAAACTTAGTAGTATATGTTCTTTTCGATGTAATGTGACATATATAAATATGACCCCAATTGACACCTGCTCGGGGCGGTTTCAGTCAGTTTGCGGTGGTTTGGATTCAGAAATGGTCAAAATTGAAGACGTGGCCTCTTTTTAAACATGGAAATGAACAAGTTTGGTTTGGTTCATTTTCTTCTTTTTTTTTTTCAGTTTGTGACTCTTCTCTATGATAGCTGCAATACATGACTTTTCAAGTGCCTTTTGCATTTGATCTGTTCAATTAGAGTACATCAACTCATGAACTCCATTTCCAGCCTTTATATCTCTTTTTATATTCGGAGAATCAACATTTGCTGATGACAGATGACTCGCTATTTGTAGTTTATTTTAGTCACTTATAGTTGCATTAAATTCATGATTTTATGTTTCATGTCTCTTAACTTGCTCCAAATATATAAGGATCAAATATACAACAACATTACACTTTATTTTGAAGGTACATGCTAAAATAGTGTTATCATTTCATCACTTTAATGTTGCTGTGTTCCTTCTTTCTTATGGGAGTTCTCTATTGCTGCTTGATGCAGACAGACACGTATGACAGTCGATGGAATTCACCCTCTCTTTGCCATGCGTAAGCTGGAATAGTGTAAGATATATATATAAATTTTTTATAATTGTTGTGAAAGTGTGCTTGTACATGATAATCGATTGGATAGAAAAGGAAGTGCTAGAAATGGCAGAAAAACTTGATTATTGTTCAAGTCAACTTCTTAGCCAAGATGTGGGGTTAAAATTCTCAACATTTTCACCAAATTCTTTGAATATTAAGAAATGGGAGAGAAGGATATATTGGTGGCTTCAGTTGTGAGAGAAGTCAGTGTTGAAATAAGAATCTGAGTACTTTTGTGAGTGGAAAAGGCAAAAAGGAAGTTAGGTTAGCCAATCACACTTCTTCAACTGATACTGCATACTTGAGTTGGAAAGTGAGAAGTCCTAGAATCATGTTTTAAGTCTTGAAAAGCCAAAAGAAAAATTCATTATTTTCACTTTGGATAAGAATAGTATCTGGAAACGTTGAGGAGAGCCTCTCCTTTCACCTGTTTCCTTGTGGCTGAGCATTGCTCAATTTTGTGAATATCTTCCCCACTACTCCAAAGTTAAAAGTGCAATTCTCTTTTTAAAAGCTCTCTACTGATTGCCTGATCTTCCACCGTTGCATTTTGATTCCTCTTCCTTCACCTTTCTTCTTTAAATGCACACTTAACTCTACATTTTCCTTAATTTCCAAGATGCAATTTAGCAGCTTAAGTTGTGTCAATAAGCTACTCTTTTACCAGAAACACATCTGTTACCATATTACAACAGATGAACCTTTCAAATCTGCAAACTAAAAGAAAAGAACACAACTTGCAAAATATCCATACAAAACCTTAAATACTAGATATTTAGATCTGAATTTATCCTATGTTTCTTGCAGAGCTACTTGTGCAGACTCAAAGATTTTCCATACCCATCAATCTGAATTTCACTTTGGTGTGATTAGATGAACTAGGAATCTTGTATCCACCTGCCACTTGGTATTTCTTTTGTAATATTTCTGGAGTTCAAAGTTAGCTTTCAAATTTAGAATTCTGAGATTACTATTAGTCATCAGTAAATAACGGTGTAGGCAGTAGCTTCTGGATTATACTGGTGAAATGTAAAAGAACCTGGGGAAGCTTTTATGGAATTGAATTCCACGAAAAATTTAATACAATGGATAAATGGCACCTTGATGTTCAGGCCTGTAAGGAAAAACTAATTGATGAAAGCAATTTTAATTTTTTTTTTTTTTTTAAAAAATCCCTTTTCTGTACTTCTTTTACCATGCTTTTAGATCAGAAACATATTATTGTGCCAGATTTTTATCAAAAGGCAGGAAATTAAAGAGAACATGTAGTATTATTCTCATTAACCTGTAAAAACAAACAACATTAGGTAGACTAGCACTAAAACATTCTCATTTTCTAATACTGCAGCAGTTTTCCTTAATTATTGTTCTTGATATGATGGAACAATTCCATAGCTATAATCTTCAGTCTGAAACATCTGATCCAGTTCAAAGTCAATGTCTTTTTTCCTTGCAAATCGGCCCTTGACTCGGGGCCTATTATCTGCATTAGCCTTTCTAGTGACATATCTTATTTTCTTCTCAAATTTCCGTGCTTTCCTTTTCTCTCTGTATCTGAGGACTTTTGCTTCTCTGTTCATCGGAAGGAACTGGAGTGGCATCAACCCTGAAGGGTTTGGTAGGAGGTCAGTTGTCCCTTTCGGACATCTAGCATATCCAGCATTTGGAATGTTGCTTCTTGTAAGTAAATATCCAGCACCCATGAAAGACAAAGGGACCTGTTTTTCAAAGTACAACAGAAACATGAGAAATGTTTATAATTTTAGCCTTGTTGCCAATAAAACTACAAAGCAGATTCAAAGGTTAGCTTATGCATCAATCTGAAAACTATCTTAATCAAGAAGCTCGAAGAATATAAAAATTAACTCAATGAACCCATTAATGTGATAGGGAGAGAATCACTGATAGCCTTGCTTTACTCCCTTAACTATATGATCTCATTCCCTGTCACAGATATTTTTTAAAATTAGTAGTAGATCCACAAAATAGAAGAGCTGACATCATGAATTTCAGATTTTAGTTTTAAAACTCAGAAATTGAGACCAGGAACTAGTATTTCCAAACAGTTGTTGAGCTAATCCAACTGTAAGGATTAAATTCAAGAGCGATTTGATGCATAAAGAATCTTACTTTCTGACTAATACAAGTACTATTCACGAAAGAAGCTTTAGAGGCTCCATATTCACCATCGACAAATGTTGGCTCCTGCTGGTGTTGGTGATGGTACTCCTTTTGATCCTGTGATTCAAAAGACTGAACTGGGACAACACTATCACCTCCACCGTCTCCCTGATGATCACCAGAAAGTTGCTGCTGATCAGTCTGGCAACGATGGTCACTAACACGATCCAAGTATTGGTCGACATCCTGACTGGTAAATCCACTATTAGTCTGGTTCTCATTATCATCAAAATCAAACAGTAACCAAGAATCTGCTTCATTTTCTTCTAATTCCTCTGTAATCTTGTTGGCGACAGCTTCAGTGTCCGAGTCTAGCAATTCCTGCTGACAAGTAGTTGACGGTATATTTACCGAACCAGATATAGGAGTTACAGGAACCCTGGTATGTCGACCTGCCAATGGATTTGCGGAGTGTATTTCAACATCACAGTTGAAACATAAGTTAGCAGCATCAGGGTGACAGGTAAGAGCTGCAGGAGCATTGCTACATGCAGTACAAACCCAGACACGTTCGTGTTGCGAAGCTAAAGGATTCGGTGCATGGATATAATCATCACAGCTATGGCACAGGTAAGCAGAGTCGGCATGGCAGTAGAGAATGCTCGGCAAAGCACGGCAAGAGTCACAAGTACGAGACCGGTATGTATCGCCATCGTAATTCATCTTAAACAAACTTGTTTAAGGAAAGATCATTCCCATATCTCGTTGTTGAGTGGGTGAGAGAGAAGAGGAGTGAAGCAGTATAGGAGTGAAGCGGATAGGTAGTGTGTAAGTAAGCAAAGAGACAAGCTGAGAATCTGAAAAGTGTTATTAGAGTTTTGGAAGTATCTGAAGTGGCTGCGAGAGGTTGGCTATTGATCTTGTGGTTAATGTACTTCAGATGAGGCGGTAGTGAGTGGGGCTTATGCTCTTTGTTGTGCTTTTACTTGAACTTTCCTTTCTTCTCTTTTTCAGATTGGTTCCGATTTTGACATCTTAGTAGTGGGCGTGAATGTTCAGAACCACAAATTATTCATGGACGAGGCATCAATGATGAATTTAGGAGATCACAAACAACTTACTATTAAACAACTAGTGAACTAATTTTGAGAAAATTCAATTTATTGACTAACAATGTAACTATCCTTGTTCTATTAAGCGTAGTTTAATGACTAAATGACTGCCTAATAGAATAATTATGAAATGCATTCAATAAGCAATACAATAAGTTGAAGGTTCACAAATAAGCTCTAGCCTAGATAGCTAAGTGATGCACATCCAAAAGGTCTTTGGTTCAAACTGTGGGATTGCCCCTTCTATGGGTTCAAATTTCGATAGCGGGTGTACCTCTGTTAAATAATAATAATAATAATTTGAAGGGCGCAACAAAATTATCAAAAAACACTGAACACGAAAAGTTAAAGAACAATTTTAATTGTATGCATTTGACCTCTAAATATACAGATAGCTTTCGTCCAGCCTTATTGCTATGAAATGGTTGAACGGATTTTTTCAAAAAAATAAAAATAAAAAAAAAGAAAAGGATTCACGTAAGGAAGTAGAAACGTAAACTGGTATGTATGAATCACCAAATTATTATGGTTGAAATGCCCAATTGAATATTGTGGTGCAAGCAACAGCCTGACTCGTAACAAATAAATTACAAAACATATAAAATTAAATAGCTGTGACAACAATACACTATCAAATGCCAAAACTATCTAACAAGGAACTACTTGCTTACTGCCAATTTAAAGTATATTCTGAACATCAACAATCACTGCTCTGATTCTGATGCACTACCTAGTTGAATTGCAGGGCCGATTGCTGCTCTGCCACAATGGTGTTGTTTTTGTGCAATTGTGTACTTCAATGGGAAAACTTTGTGATCAATTTGTCAACGTGAATTATAATATCATCGATGCGAGGACGAACTGCTGCCTGAGGTTGAAGCATCCAGTTCACAAACTGATGTAAAGCCTCTGGATATGGAGGCTTAGGTCCAGCTGGCCACTTTATTTGTGCATTTACAATGGCCAATTGTAAGCTTCCTCCTGACTCTCCAAGCGCATACTCAAATGGAGATACCCCATACCTGCAGAATCACATGTAAGCATAACACAAATAGAAACAAACCTTGAAATCCAAGACTAAAACTTCCAAAAATAACTAAGAGCATTAAGAAGTAAGAACAAAGGAATGTTGATCAGGATTTAATTCGTAATCACATGATGAATACAAAAGCCTTATATTTGCACGGCCATAAATCAAAATAGTAAAGGGAGGAAAAGGACAGAAGAATATCGTTTTTAACATATGTATATAGTGAGAATAAAGAGGTGGTGACAGTTAAAGCACAATAATGGGCCTGTACGGCAAGAGTATAAGCCCATACGTAACTGGTCAAAAGTTGACAGAAAGTATGAAACAAGCAATAGAACCAAAAAAAGGAACAAATACCAACAAAAACAGATGAAAGTAAAACCAACGAGAAATGAAAAAAGATGGATCTCACATGATTGCATATAGTGTGCATCCTAACGACCAAATGTCAGTTCTTTCATCAATGTCTGCATTGCTTGGGCAGTCCCACAACTCAGGGGCTCTAAAGGGTGCTGAACAATGCTCAGATGCCCATTCCTACGCAACATGCAGCCAAAATCATGTCATTAATAAGAATTTACTTGCATTTATTTAAATTTATTCAAACAGAACTATGGGATCCCAAACTGTGTATTTAGATCAAAATAAACATCTATAGGATTTAAAGTAAGAAAGGAGCAATTGAAATATAAGGGGGGAAAACCAAAGTTAATTCAAGTAAATTGAATTGTGTTAAGACATCTCCATATATACACACTACAGACATAAGCACGATATTATGTTAAGAAGCATGGTAACGCTAATATATGCTGAAAGAAAATAGAATAAGTCAAAGAATATGAAAGAGCAGAAAAAATTTATGCACCTGTAACTGGAGTGCCTCTGAACGAGATCGAATCTGCTTCCTTGCAGGTCGAGCACTCCCAAAATCCATCAATATTGCAAGAGGAGATTGTCCTTTCCTATGTGTTAGAAGTACATTACCAGGTTTGACATCATTGTGTGCATATGGGGGATCAAGACTATGCATATGTTTCAGTCCTGCACAAAGCTGCAGCACACATAATATGTCAATGCTTACAGCACATGAGAATCACAAACTGCAAATATAGACACTAATAATGCAGCAAAATTGAACGAACAGATATGAATATACATATGTTCTCCAAATTGATTCAACATAATAATAAAAAATTGCACAACTCCATATCCATGTTTAGTGGAACATTGCTGATTGCTACATTTAAGTAACTGGTAATTTATAATGATTAAAACAGTTCAAAACATGTCTGATATTCTGTTATTTATGATATGATATAGTTTAGCATAACAAGATTCCCAGCCCATGCCAGGTAATCGTGTTTTTCTTCAAATAAGGCTTAAACCATCAGGATTCAAATTTTAAGCCTGTCAAAATTATGTAAAAGCGTCGCTAAATTATTTTTCACCTGTCGAAATATTTGAAGCACATCTGGAGTAGAAAAGAACTCCTTCTTAGCCTTCATAGTTTTGGAATTGTCAAATAAGGTCCCATCCATGTGAACTGGAAATAACAAATATGCTTCATGGTTCCAATTGCCCTCTTGATTAGCCTGAAATATAAAATACCTGGCATCAAACCCAATTGTTTGAAAATAACATACAATTCACATAATACTTTCCAGTTATGAACTGGAAATTCCATGAAATTCGCCAGCATCTACTGTAACCATGCGTAAACAAATGATAATCTCTGGTTCAATGAAAATTTTTTATGCAATATATGGCATGTGGTATGATTTCCAGATCATGTTGTTCCCTTTTCACATAGAAAACCACCACAACTTTTGTTCTCAATTTATCTAAATTATTTACCAGGCTTCTTTTATTATGTAAGGATATGTATATATTTATCACTTAAGGGTGCTTTTGTTGTCTTAACTTGTCACCCAATAAGTGATCATTTAGTCCAAAAGTTCTCAAATTGTAACTGAGAGATTCGAATTATAGCAAACTTTATGATTAAAAAAAAAGGATTAATCATCTAAATCTGTATAATGATTGAACTTCAGAATTTTAAGTTCTCTTACATGATAGTTGCATCACTATTATATAGCGACACAGATATATCATATTATTACATTCTCCACAAACACTTGCTTCATATGGCACTCTTTAATGAATTGAATCAAACACATAATTCAAAATCTCAGTGCATCCCATAGAACTCTATGAAGATAGAATCCCATTCCTATGTTGTGATGCCATGTCAAAAAAGAAACTAGTTATGTGCTTTATCTTATGCGTTTTTAGTCCCTTTTAACTTCAAGGCATTGTGCTTCTTGCGGATGAGCCGGAGTTATTATTCAAATTCTACAACAGGAAGTTTGAATTGAACCTTTCAATATCAAATTCACCTAATAACAGAATGACAGCACCACCCAAGACTTTTAGAATTTTAAGTAAACATGAAGAACAAGTGGTACCTTGACTGCAATAATAGCATGATCAAGAAGAGGAAGCAAGTTAGGGTGGCTAAACAATGATGAGACGCGAATCTCTTCCCTGACCAATTCCAGCTGCTCATTGTTTTGAATCAGAACTTTCTTCATCGCATAAGTGCCATCATCTGCGAATTTATTACTAATCAGTCACAGTAACACTAATCGATCACAATTATTCAAGCCAATCTAATGCCAAAACAAATCAGATAATCTGACAATAAGAGAGAGATCAATTAGATCAGAAAGCTTTAAATTATTGAATAATCAACAACATTCTAAATCAAACCGAATTTTGTAGCAAACATCACAGATCAGAGATTAACCAACCTAATTAAAAGAAGTGGAGATGATGAGTGTAGGAGTGAATGAGATATGATTACCAGAGAGATGAGAAGTGTCCTTGACTTTCTTGGCGAGGCCACCAGAAGCAGCACCGGTGGAAGCAGAAGAGTCGGCGAGGACCTCCTTAACCAAGTAGACAAAGGCGAAACCACCTTCACCTAGCTGTCTTACAATCCTGAACCTGTTCTCGTTGATCCAAACGTCTCCTCCACCGTTAACGGCGTCGTAAAGAGCATTGAGGCCGGAAAACGTACACCCCATTTCTCTCTCCCTCTTTCTCTAAAATGCAATATGTGAATGATATGTGCGGTTTCTGAGTGTCTAGATCTTCAGGTTCGCATTTGTTAGAGTAGATCTTGGGAAGTTGGAGCTGTCCCCTGTCCCTGTGAACAATACGTATGGAAATGGAAATGAAATTAAGGTCTCATGTCAAAAATTCACTTTTTTTTTCACCGATTGTAATTTTATTTTTTTGAAAGGTATAAATTATTATATAATGATGATAGTGTATAAATTAATTTAAAAAAAAAAAAATCGTACAGGCTAATACGAGTTTTCTTTTTCTTCCGTTGATTTCTCAATTTATTTCTCCACTCGACGCGTGCATGCTTCTTGCGTACTTAAAGAGAGCATTTAATTAAGGGTAGATGAGCTTCCTTAAAAAATATTAGTAAGGGTAGATGTGAACATTGTCATGGATCTTAAACAGCCGATTAAACAAGCCGTTGAACCGTGCTTAAAATGGTGAAATCGGAATCCTAATGCAAGTCAATGGTTCTGGACCGCGGATTATAACTTCTAATTTTCAGCTGTTACAATTTCAAAACGATTATAAATTTAGAGGTGATCACGAACCGGTTTCGGACTATGGCTTGGCGGTTCACAGGCTGGTGGAGGGAGGGCCTGACATCGGAGCACAGCGATTAGGAGCAGCCCTGTTAACTGGTGGGCTATGGGCCGGTGGATAGGCTACAGCAAACCGGTTTCTAGATGGCTCAATTTGGTTGAAACCAACAGGATTCCGATAAAATTTATATATATATTTTTTAATTATGCAGGTTTGTCTTATGTATAAAAAAGAAATTTTTAGAGTATGTATGTTTATTTTAGAATGTGTATAAAAAATAATAAAATAAAACAACTAAAATAAAAAATAAGTTAACAAACTAAAATTAGGGAAGATAATTAAAATTAATTATTATTGATACTTAATTTCTTAAAAAGTAATTTTACAACAAGTATACAATTTGCATACTAATAATTAAAATTGTATAATGTAATAGTAATTTCTAACTAAGTACAAGGATTCATTGAATTTAATTTTTGGGGAAAAAATTACTGGGTTTGCAAATAATTTTTTTAAAAATTCAAAAAAATTATTTTTTCTATGTATCCTCATTAGGGTAAGGAATCAATATCCACGTAGTTCTCTTACATATTTAGAATTTTCGATACACCATTTGATTTTATCGTCTAATTGCTTTCGGGAGAAGTGTTGGTAAATTTGGTATCCTTATTCAAAAAAGAACTAATTTGGTCTTGAATGTGATCGTGCGCTCTCGCCCAATCCCCAACACGTGCTAGAACTTCAAGATTTTCAGCTTTAATTTAGTATTTTTTCTGCATATTAGAAGACCGCCAACACTAAAAGTTTGCTAAACCGCAACTATTGACACCGGTTCTACTAAGACTTCTTTTCCAATTTTGGTGAGTGTCGGGAAGGTCCCTTCATGCCAGCTACACCAATTAAAAATGTCAAATTTCCAAGGATCGGTTGCGTCACTTACAAATTCAAATTCGGTGGACAAATATTTGTCAAGTTCCATGAAGAAACTTCCACTTCCATCGATCCCCTTAGCTTTTTCTAACATTGAGAATAAATAAGAGACATTTTATTTACAAACCACTCACTTGCTCAGTCTTTAAACCAAAATGGCTCGATGGTTAAACCCTTGATTCGGTCGGTTATCTCAAAGGTAACTACGTTCGGTGGTTCAATTTCTCGGTTCAACCCACTGTTTTAACAAATAATAATAAAATTGATGGTTGCTTTACCGGCCGATTAAAGGATTTTTCGGCAGTTCCAGACCTTTCATCGTTACATTTTATAAAATGTTTGAATATGAATCGTACCGCATTGTCTATAATTTAGGATTGGGTTTCGTCGAGCGGGCTTCTGTATGAGCCAGACCGGTTAACCAAGAGCCTAAACCCGGCAGGCTAGTCAGTCCAACTCGGCCATGGCCACCTATATATAAGCCTATATTTAATGAATCAAGAACTGAATTATTTTTCAACTCGGCCATATTATATATATTTTTCCGAAGTATATATGAATATTTGATTAGTGTATATACTTTGCAAACCATATTTTTGGTTAATGTAACTAATTATTTCGAATATTTTGTGTGATTTCAAGTTTTTTCTACAATCATTTTGTAATAATAGACATGCATGAAGGTTTTTGCTATTTATAGTAACACTATATATGAGAGTACATATATTGTGATAAATACCTAATACTGTTTTGTTAATATTAAGATTGTATATACAGTTATAGATACCTGAAATTTTTTGATGATATATAGTACAAATATATGTTACGATTTTATTATATATATTCTGACTTTTATGTTAAACATAAATATATATGTATTTATAATATATTTGTATTTGGGAAAAATGTAAGTGAATTCCGGTGTTTCATTTCAATTCCAAAGTGGTAAGAGTAAAAACTCCAACAAAGAGAGCTACACAGCCTATAACTGAAAAGAATGCAGAACCAAAAACTAAAGCATTACATTGATACAGAACAATTAGAATCCTATCTAATGTAAAGTATATATGTCGGTATATATAGATTATATATATTAATATATATGATCTAAATATGACATATATACCATACAATTATATATGACATTATATAATGTTCAATTATAATAATGTATATGGAGCATAAATAACAGTATATATAATTCATATATACTATACCGTGAATGCAATCTATGTAAAAGTATATATAATTTATATATGCTGGCATATATAATAGTCATATAGATTACATATGGTAGTATATATAGTTCATATATATTGTAATATATACCATATTTTAACTATACTGTATATAAATTCCATATGTAAATTAATGTATTACAGTATATATAGTTCATATATATTGATATATATGCTATGAATGTAGTATATATGTTAATATATATCGTTCATATATACTGACATACCTTATATTTCAATATACTTTATACACATGTTTTGTACTCTATACTATATGTAAAAATTGATCTTAATGTATATGATTTTTTTTGTCACACCATGTTAAAGAAATAAAAATTATAAATGCTTGCTCATTGCAAGCAATAGAACAAGTAAAGAAGAAATTCATAGAAAATCAACTAAGAAAGTTGAGAAAATGGTCGTATTAAAAAATCTAAGGTCACAATAAGTTCATTCACCAACAACTATAGATTTTCAATGACTAAATCACCAAAGAAACAAATGAAAAAAACCGGCACAACCTCAAATGTGTGTTTTGAGATGCTTTTCTTATTATATATATATTTGATTTATGAAATTTTATATCAGTTTTCAATACGATAGTGTATACACAAAAATAAGTTTGATAAATACATATGAACTAATATATATAACATTATATATGCTGATATATATATTGTCATATATACTATTATGAAACAATATTTTATACACAATTATATATTGATATTCAAATGTGTAAATGTCAAAAAATAATAAAATTTAGTTCATAAAGTTATGTATGTAAATTCCATGCTGAAATTGTAAATTCAAATACAACAACTGGTATATATACTATTATATATGACAATATATATTTAAATTTCCAAAAATGTCATATTTACCAATATATATTGATATACAAATAAACATTAAGAAAATATATTTCATATATGTCATCTTTATGTTCAAATTGTAAAAGAATATATATATATATCTTATATAGTATAATATATACTATACAAGAATAAAAATATTAAAAATATTACTGTCGATTAGAGTTTTATAAATATTTAAACAATATATCTATAATATATATACTCTTATCTATACTAATACATAGGAACCAACACATAATCACCAATAACCGAAACTATAACAAAAACACATGAAAAAAAAAAACATATAAACAACAACAAATCAACATTGTATTTTCTCAACAAATCACTAGTGTATTTTCTCAATCTGATCATTTGTTCCCATTTTTGCTAACGATCAAATAAATTTTCTAAACTACTCTCGCTCTTCAAATGAAATTATAATACTTATATAGAAAATTTCGAGAATGACAAAAACGGAAACGGATGAAAAAAAGATACAGATACAGAGAGAGCAACATGACTTTGAAATGCAAATAGAATAATGAAGTGTTTGGATGATTTAGTTAATTTAGAGGGTATTTTAGTCCATCACTAAAATTTTATGTTATTTTATTAATTTTCTAAAATATATGTTATTACTTTTTTTTTTAAATGTCAATATATGCTATATAATAATTTAGAATTTGGTTTAGTGTTTTCTTGATGGGTCGGGTACTTTACCCAAGATATCGGTTCCATGTCAGTTTAAAATCCCCTCCACATAAGCAATAAAATGTTGCCGTTTTATTTTATTAACCATGCATCTCGGTCAATTAACTCATGTTAGTTTTGATAATTTCACATTCAGTCCTCCTTTTAAAATTGGTGTTAAATTTGTCCTCAACTTCATGGTCAATATTGATTTTGTCAAATAGTTGTGAAAATGCTGAAAATGTCATTTTGGCCTAAAAATATTTATTGAAAATTGAATTATTTAGATGTAAACAATGAATATTCCTATAAAAAAGAGAATACTAATAAACTGGATGCTCAACTTTACACTACTCCATGATTTCTAAATTACAACTTGCTATAATTTAATTTTGTCTTCTCCTACTGTTAATCAATAGTATGCATTAGGACAAATCCTATGCTAAAGGTGCTCCAAGGTATGATTATCTCTGTAGTACTTTTACGTAGATTGAGCAACTTGGAAATATTTTCACCAAAATTCTTAATGGTTCTTGGATTGGCTACCTCTGCAATAAGTTGGACACTGTGTGTGCGTGTGTTTTACCTTGAAGGAGAGTGTTATTCCATATAGTAACTTGATTCTAGAAGTTAATAGAGCAAATCTTCCTAATTGGATGATGTAAAATAGTATAAATATGTACACTAATTTTTCACGTATCTTTACAAAGCTAAACACAGTTCCTCCTTGCTTCATCTTGTCTCAGCCAACTGAAACCATTCAATCACAGAGGATTATTACAAACCTGTTGAGTCACTTCTCTCCTGCAAACAGGGCACTGCACCATTATTCCACAATCTTCTTTGTACAAAGGTAGATGTTCCGACACCTTCCTCTAGAATATCAATTGATCTTGTGGTTTTACTATTAGTATCAAACTGAATACAATTTAAAATGAAAAAGCTTGAGTTCTCAGATGATGTTGTCAATGTGAAATTTTTTTTACAACTCATACAATGTAATAGTAATTGCATTAATATTTACAAAACATTTCCTTAATTCTTTAAGTTAGGATCAGCATATATCTGTTTGTTAAACAAAACAGAACTAGAATGATATTCAATAAAAAAAAAAAAACTGCAAAATACATAAACAAATAAAATATTTTCAAAAAAAGGATTTCAGATTCCCATTAGAAAAGTCTCAGATCAGGTTCCCCTTCTGGATGGTACAAAAGGGGGTTTATGAGAAAAGGGAAATCTATCTTATTCGCGTAGCTTATTTCAATTCCAACTATGAAAGTCATTGACATTTCAGGTACATCAAAATTTACCATGATGATGCCACTGTAGAAGTAATCTGAAATGTTAGTGCAAGGCCATATTGGTAGGAGCAACAGCTGGTTGTTGTTGAGTTATGCAATGAATATTTCCACCACCTAAAACTATCTCCCTTGCACCTTCAATTCTCACCACCTGGTTCAACCAAACATCAACATTAGCTTTGTCAAAATAAGGGCAACATAAATGGTTTATTATCAATTATCAAGAATGCAATGTGCCATTATCTTGGTTAAATGTCTGTAGAAAGCTTGTTGGCTGCAGTGCAGCAGTTCATGACAGGATAGTTCAAATTCACACTCGATCGGCATTCCAGGGGCTTTATATTCCTAGTAGAAATCAGTTATCTACATGCTATTAAGGAAGCATTCAATGACCTTTTCAACGCACACATACTGCAATAATTTATAACCACACATGTTTGTGTGTATACATATATTATATGGGAACCTTTAAGTTTTTGCTCTATTGTCTGTCTAAATGCAGAGAGAAATTCTGGTCAGAATAGCCATTTCTGTCGATTTTTCAGTCACACATGTTTTCTCATGTTATTGATTCTATTTAGGATGTGGAGAAGTTTATAGCCAAACTAATTGACTGAAGTCCATATTAAGTTTCTAAACACTACTTTAAACTCACAGCTCAAAAAAGAAGAACCTGTTAGCATAAATATGAACCAATCGAAACAGTTATTTCAGAAAAGCAGTAATAGATTGTCTTTAGCTATTTTTGTAGCTTTTATGACTGATATATGTAATAATCTCCACAATAATATTTTCATTTTCACAAAGCGCTTTCTAAAACAAGAAGTTCAAACAGTGATGTCAAACACATTCTAAATAGATGTATGAAACACAAGTATTTGTTCACCTCATGATTTGGGAAAGCTTGCGAGAGGACATGAACAGCTTCATCATCTCGTTCCTGGTCTCCAAATTGTGGTGTGATGATCGCTCCATTGGCAATATAAAAGTTTACATAAGAAGCAGCAAGTCTTGTGCCTGGAAGTCTTGGTTTAGCCTCACCCTGTTGTGGAACCATCAAAAAATTGTATGGTACATAATAGCTGAATGGTAATACAAAATATCGTAAGAATAAAAGCATCTAGCAACATTTATGTTCTTATGCAACGTTTTTGTGATGGTCTTCCTGAAAGACTGGATACCACCTCTGATATTAAAAAAAAAAAACTGTTTATTATCGTAACTTCAAAATAGCTGAATGACAAAGCAAAATGAGAAAGACTATAATTTTGTTCATTAAATTTAGATACTGAATTGAGATTAAATATAATGAAAATTCCTGCAAGCATTTGAAACAAATGAAGTGGGGAAAAGAAATTTCATTAACAATGCTGAGATGAAATTAATCAGCAAATAAATTTTTTCTTGGACAGACTTTGAAAGATCAGTTAATGCTATTAGTGTCATTATATTTTCCAAGCATTAAACCTATGTATCAAATAACGGAAAGGCAATAAAATCGTATTGCAAAGAACATTGTTACCTCAATCACTCCAGCAGATTCTTCATCTGTCATATAAAGTGGTCCTGGTACGTGGATTTTAGTTATCTGCAATTTCCTGCCCTTAGCATCAGTTGTATTAGACAGGACAGATAAAGCTTCTGTTGATCGCTCAAATTGAGGATCCTTTTCATCATCAGTCCAAGATAACAGAACCACACCAGGTCTCACAAAGCAGCACATGTTGTCAATATGACCATTTGTATCATCATCCCCTTTAAAAGAACATGGTTATTTTAAAAAGAAGAATAATGGAACACAACCAGAATTAACTATGGATCAAATTAATCAGGTTATTGGTTCACTGTTCAAGATTACATTCAAAAGTTTGGCTGACACTACACTGATTGGGTTTGAAAGATGTTCTAGCATTGACAGTAATACTGTGACAATTACAATCTTAGAAAGCCAAATTCTTTGGGGAGTTAATTTAACCAGAAATTAGCATTTGATTGAATAATGTCAAATAATAAAGAGAAGGAACCATCGGACAAGAAATAAGGGTTATGGAACTGTTGTTTCCAAACAAGTTACTATGCGGGGGATAAAGTTCGAGATCACAAAGCCAACAATAATAGGAGAAAAAATTCTTCACAACACAAAAATTAAGAATATGAATTGATATCAAACAGAAAAACTAACTAAAGTTTTGTTGAGAAAACCAGAGCCTCTATGCATGAATTACATACCATATAATCCCCGAGGCAGCCAAATAATCTTCTGGACTCCTAGATATTCTTTAAGTTGATATTCTATTTGTTCTTTGGTTAGATGAGGATTTCTGTTTTTATTTAATAGGCACTCTTGAGTTGTAAGGCATGTCCCTAAAGGAAGAGTAGAGAAAATGAAGATAAGCAAATCAAAAGCATTAAAACAAAAGTACTTAAAAACAGCTTTTATTTTTTCACTGAAGCAACTGAAATTGAGTGATCACTAAATACAGCAGTCATTAGAAGTCAAAATAAGATCACTTAAAAATAAAGTATAGATAAAGTACACATGTCATTTTACCTTCTCCATCTACATGGATGCTTCCACCTTCAAGAATCATGGAATGCGGGAACCTTGGAATTTTCTCAATTTGGAGAATCTGACAACATAGTATAATTTATATCAATTGTTGAAAACACTTAGCAAGCTAGGCCCTTGAAAAATAAATTTACAGAAAAAGTTCAGAAGTCGGAAAATATAATTTATTACCTTCCTCGCCACAAGAAGGTCGAGACTCCAATCTGTATAACAACCATCATCAACCCCTGCAATATTCAATATTAGATTCTTTTAGCATGTCACCAAAATTAAAGAACTAATAGTTGCAACCAGTAAGTTTAAAAAAAATCTGGGTTTTGTTTCTAGCTACATTCAGTTAGTTACACCTGGGTACAATGATCTTTTAAAATTGACCTAGAATCAAGTAGAGCACTCCTGACAATAGTAAAGTACCACTTTTGGTATGCATATATAAGCATTGTTTTCAACTTTGTAAAGTGAAAATGGAAAAGTGAGAAGAAAAAATCTGAAGTTACAACTTTAAACTGAGGGGTAAATTGGCTTTTACACCAGAAAACATAGATGAATTTTTTGTAATACAAAAATTTGATACACAAACGCAAAAGGAAAAGATTTGAATGTTAAACATCTTACCTCCCCAGCTATTAAATGTCCAATCAATGCCTGCAACTTTTTGCCCAGGGGTACTAGAATTCGATGCATTCACAACAAACTATGAGGAAAGAAAATGAGCAATTCATAAAAGGAAAAAGCAGGTAACAATAAAAAAGGGAAATCTTCAAAATAAATACTAACAAGAAAAAAAGAAAAGAGGAGTTAAACAGAGAAAGGGGAAAACTCACAGTTGGCCCAGTATCACGAAACCAAGAATCATTCATACTCATCTCAACCACCCTAATATGTTCAGGTAATAGACTCCGAGCTTTTTCCCACTACGAATTTGATAAACTTAGTTGACACAAAGAAATAAACTTTACCAATTTCCATATTTCATAATAAAAACCAACCTGAGATGCAGTGGTACAAACAGTGACTGGTTCAAACTTTGAAATTGCAGTTGCCACCTTGACAAAAACATGTTGCGCCGGTAATGCATTATCTCGCCAATTATCTGAGCGTTCCTACAAAGCTCAACGATAATTGGATTCAATTAGAACATTGTAAGTCATATTCTATCACAGTTCACAGCCTAAAAACAAACAAATATCCCAAATCTGAATAGACTAAGCTTTGATCTAACTCTAGCCAACGAAGTCGAACTCAAACAACTGCAAAAAGTTAAAGTTACAGAAAGAGTGAAAGCTAACAGAACCTAGACAACTTCACTAACATGGAAAGCAGAAACTTCAAGTAGCAGAACCCAAGCTTTATATCACATATAAAACATATAGATAAAAACTCACAGGCCAACCAATCCAAGTGTGGGAGTGAGGCTCCCATTCAGCAGGCATATGATATCCATTGGAAGCCGGTGTTCCTTCTATGTTTCCAATCATCATCTTCTTCAAACCCTCCTCCCCTCACTTTAACACTGCAGAGACAGAGAGAGTTGTGGACAATTGTGCAAATGGGAAGGGGCTTAAACGACTATTCATATAATAATGTTTTTAATAAAAAGTTCTAATCTTTAAGAATTCACTCATAATTTTTTATGAGTGATTTCTGAAAGATTAGAACTTTTTTTATTTAGGAATTAAAGATTAGAACTAAAATGTCGTTATCAAACACTATTTTATTTGTTTTTCCATTCTAGTCTTTTCTTTATCCTTTCAGCCAATCCAGGCCTGCCACGTCTATTTTCTCTTTCTATATTCGTTATGATCTTAAGATTCCTTACATTTTCTACCAATTTCTCTTCGCTAAAGCTACCCTCCATTTTTTTTTCTTTTCTTTGAAACTTCCAGTAACTGTATCATTAGAATTTGCGCACAGAGGATAGCAAAGGCGCGAAAAGAATTACAGGTACCGTTTTATAAATTCATAATCATTTTCATTTTCTGTAAATGTTGATTCTTTGTTTGGTGAATTAAAAGTGCTTATCCAATCATGATGAATTCGAAAACTATTCTTGAACTTGTTCTGGGCTATACAAAAATTAACTTATAAGTAAATTCGCTTGGATTTGAGTTTGATTTTGCAAAACTTGTAAAGGGTAATTATATGAGTTTAAAGATATAGGGTTTGAAAATGAATCAAGATAATCTACGTACTGAATTAGTGAGGGATGGTTTTACAGTTCAGGTCGTTTGCTGTTCTTCTGTATAAGAAATTAGTAGTAATGCTTGCGCTTGGTGACATCATGTTAAAATCTTTTCATTATTTTCTTGGTTTTTTTTGCAGCTTTCTTGTGGTCCCAGTTGTTTAAAGTAGTAAGGAACTTTATACAATTAGTTAATTTTTATTGATCAAAGCATTGAATTTATCATTAATTAAATAATTGTTCATACGTTTGGAAAGTTCTGTAACTCATTACTTAACAATTTCCGTCTTTGAGACCGTGTAAAATTTAGCATATTTCAATTTTTCTCTTTAATGTTTTCCTGCAGCAGCGGAGGGAGGGCATACATTGCCACCTGTTAAAATGGCTACAGATACTTCTCCTGGTATTGAGTCACCTAGGCGACGTTCTGGGCTCTTGAGAGATCAGGTTCAAGTGGTTAAGAAGAAGGATTCTGATCGATATGAGATTGCGCCGATTGAAGAGACATTGTCATTTGAGAAAGGTTTCTTCATAGTAATCCGTGCATGCCAGTTGTTGGCTCAAAAGAATGATGGAATTATATTGGTAGGAGTAGCGGGCCCATCTGGAGCTGGAAAGACTGTGTTCTCTGATAAGGTGTTGAACTTTATGCCCAGCATTTGTGTCATCACAATGGACAATTACAATGATTCTAGTCGGATAATTGATGGCAACTTTGATGGTAAAGTTTCATGGGTGTTAATATTTGGTAGATTTTTGTTAGAAAAAGCTCTTTATTTAGTGAATGACGCTTACTGGGTTAATGATTGTTGATGTGTTTTCACCTTGAACTTTTTTTTTTTTTTATTTGGTACATCGTGGAGATTAGATAATTTCCCCCTGTTCACTTTGGTGATTGCACTATGTTGCTAATCGAAATATTATAGTAAGATAACATATTTGGGATGATTATTTTATAGGTTGAAGGATGTTTCCATATAGCTGGAGTAAATGGGTTGCTTAATATATGTCTTGGAGGTCAGTTTTGCATTATCGCTGTTTACTTTCCAGATAGATGGGTTGGTCTGGAACCAGAAGTTGCATTGGTGTTAGCTAAAAGCTGAAGTATTATATAAACATTTAGGCAGGTGTAAGGTTTACGCAGGTTTTTCATGTTTATGTAAGACTGGAAGATAGTATGGCTCTACTTGTACATGTTAGTAAAGAATATGAAGTAACATTGACTGTAATGAAAAGAAAAAAAAGGTAGAAATTAGAAGCAAAAGAATGCCGACAAAGGAAAGCAGAGCCTTTGGAAGTAATGGTGTCAAAATATATCTTGAGATTACCGAACTAAAGGACCCCTCACACATGTATAAGTAGTTCAAGTGAATAGGTTGGAGTTCTATGTCAAACACTAAGATAATAAATTAGTCTTAAATTTAAAACTTGGCTTTGCAAGTTTTCTAGATACATATGCAAAAAAAGCTTATGAGAAGTCAAATGAAACAGCAATTGTTTATGAAGTCTCAGTATTTTTAACATCTTATGCATCTTCGCAGAATATTAATTCATATTTTGTTTCTGCTACTTGAGAATGATTTCAGTTATATATGGATCATTGTCTTTGGTGATGAGTACTAAAGGGATAAACACGGTGGATGTCTGATGGCTGTGAATTATTTGTAACAGACCCACGGTTGACGGATTATGACACTCTTCTCGATAATATACGTGGTTTGAAAGCAGGGAAAGCTGTAGAGGTTCCAATATACGACTTCAAGACTAGCTCTCGTGTAGGTTACAGGTTGTCTGTCATCCCTATCTTTGCTTTTCATCGTATGAATGAAAACTCTTATCTTAGGCATGCCAATGCATGGAAGATGAAGGGGATGAAACAAATAGGGGAAATAAGTTTTTGAAGCATTGATAATACTCTTATCACTTAGTACATGTAATGAGAATGCCAGAAATAATGCTAATTAAATTTAACCTGCATGTAGACTTCTGTGTATGTATGTCCATCATATATTCCTTCCTCTCTCCCTCCCCCTCTCCCCCCTCCTCCATATCCTTCTCTTTACGTGTTTTTATGCTTCATATTATTGACAGGAATCAATTTTACTTTCCCAAGTGCTAATGCTCAATTCTTGGCTGTTCTCGTATCCCTAACAGGACAGTAGAGGTCCCAAGTTCCAGAATTGTCATTATTGAAGGCATCTATGCATTGAGTGAGAAATTGCGACCATTGCTAGATCTTCGTGTATCTATCACAGGTGGGATTCATTTTGACCTTGTCAAACGTGTTTTAAGGGACATTCAACGTGCTGGACAAGAGCCTGAAGAAATAATTCATCAAATCTCTGAAACGGTGATTTGTGTCTAATTATTTGATGCTTTTCTTGCACTTTTTATTTTGTTGCCTTGCCTCCTATTATCAGTTCATTTTCCTTACATGTATTATTTTGCACTTTTTTTCACACAGGTTTATCCCATGTACAAGGCTTTTATTGAGCCAGATCTTCAAACTGCCCACATTAAAATAATTAACAAGTTTAATCCTTTCACTGGATTTCAAAGCCCTACATATATTCTCAAGGTGAATCCCATACTTTGCTTAATTAGTTTGTGCTTTTTTTTTTTTTTTGGTGATTTGTGCCTCATAAGTCATAATGGTTCTAACTTTTGCACTAATGGCTTTTGTATAGTCTACAAAATCAATTAAAGTTGAACAGATCAAGGCTGTTATGTCTGAAGAACACACTGAAAGAAAGGAAGAGACTTATGACATTTATCTTCTACCTCCTGGTGAAGATCCTGAAGCATGTCAATCATATCTGAGAATGAGGAACAGGGATGGAAAGTACAATCTCATGTTTGAGGTAGGATGATTGTAAATTTAGGCTTCTTCTCAAAAGTAACGTGTGTGATTTGAGATTACTTACTTAATGTAATAAGACTTACTAGTGTCAAACACTATCTGTTTCCTCTTTTGGTTGCACTCATTGGTGGTTGAATAGTGTTCATAATTATCCTATAGTATGAACTTTTACAGTTATTAAGTATTAGGTATTGGAAATTTGAGATTGTGATTTTGCATTACACTTTATAGTTCAAAATACTCTACTTCTATATGATCCTTTTTCTCCTTCCTTTCTTTTTCTTTGTTTCTACTTTCTTTTGGATGTTGTACCTTGTTTGCATTGTTATGACTTCTGAATGCTTCATTAGTCTAGACTATTTAATCATCTGCCAGCCAATAATTGCAAATCGTTTTTCTTTTTACAATTTGTTGTCACCTGGGGATTACTATGTTGAATAGGAGACAAAAGTTCAAAACTCTAATGTCTACTCATCCTCTTGTTGAAGTGCTTGGGTGAATAATGTGGTCTTGAACTCTTTGGAATTGTAATTGTTGGAAGACACTTGTGATGATATTTTTAGTTAATATTTTGTAATTAAAAATATAAACTTGTGGCTGTTGTTTGTTTCTACAGAGTGTTCTTGTTGTTCTAGAGAACTCAGCTTTGCTCTATAAATTAGAGAAATTGGTAGAAGCTAGGTGAGAGGGAGAGCTTTTGTGTAATATCAAAATGAAGGAAAAATACGTTTCTCTTTGATTTTTCTGTTTACCTCCCCATGCTCTCAATTTATTACAGTAATTAGTCTTTGATTTAAGGACTTGGATGATTGCAGCAAAGCCATGGAATTTTTGCAATCAGAACTTTCTCGTGTATATATATATATATATATATTTTTTTTTGTCTGTTGCATTGATGGTAGAATGTTGACAGCAATTGCATCATGAAAAAATAAGTTGTCATGGTCTCATGTTGGTCAAGCAAGTATAGTTTTCTGGTATATAGTCACCTGTTTACTTAACTGTATTGGTGATTGGCAATGCAAACAAATGTATTTGGAGACAATCTGTGATACTTTAATGTCTTTCACATTGCACAATGAAAAGGTTATCTTGTCTGATATTTTTTCCTTAACTCCAGTGATTTGTTGTCCTATTATTTAAATGTCTTAAACACAAGAATGAAGAAGATAAGATGAACTTTGGTTCTGAATAATCCATGGGTGGTATTGATGCTGTGGTTTCTATTCTAAGAATTCGTGCTTCGTTTGTTCAGGAATGGGTTACAGATGCTCCATTCATAATCTCACCTAGGATAACTTTTGAAGTCAGTGTTCGCCTTCTGGGAGGATTGATGGCTTTGGGGTACACAATTGCATCCATCTTGAAAAGAAGCAGCCATGTCTTCAGTGACAATAGGGTGTGTGTCAAAACTGATTGGTTAGAACAGCTTAATCGCCAATATGTTCAGGTATTATGGAATCTAAGATGTGTGGTTGATCTGAAGTTCATTTATTTTGGATCTTATTGGACTACTTTTTTATTGAACTGGACTTAAATGAAACTCGGAACTTAGGTTCAGGCTTAAAAGCAACATATTCCAATTGAAAGAATGTAAGTGAAATGGTGTAACAGCAAGAGTTTCTATGAAATATGCAAATGAAACAAATTTTCTTTTATGTTTTGTTTTAAATTAAGATTCTAACAAAAATTTTGCCTACATTGAAGTCCAATTCTGTATATCTCATAAATAACTGATAAGCATGTTCCCCAACCAAATATTTGTTAGTAAATCTAAGCAGAATGTTCCTTCTAACTTATATTTTATTTTTTCCCCTTCCAATACTGTTTTCCAAATTTTTCGACTGACATTAATATGCACTTGATACTTCAGAAATGTTTTTGCTGGCACTTATTCTACTGTAGTTTTCCTGCCATGATCTTGTATGCCAATTCCAGCTTTTCTCAATTCAACAATGCTTTCTCCCTATTTTTGGGTTAATGGTTTGCAGTTGGAGGCTTTTGATGGTAGCCTGGATTTTGGTTTGACTATGCTAACAAGCACAGTAACAATTTTGTTGAGTTTCCAAGTCTTTCACATAGCTATGCCCAATTAACTGAATTTTATTGTGCCTACTGTGTGATGGAAACCCACCTCCTAAGACATATTCTCGAAAGAAAAGGAAAACACACAAGGATAAGGCTTAGTTGAAGCAAAATAACATGGCTACTAACTTGGGCAGTTACACTCCATAATCAACACCTAGCAGTTGTAGTCCCACTTTCTTATTATTTCCCTAAATTTCAGCAAATGTTTCCTTAGTATTAGGTAGTTATTATTATAAATAGCTCTTGAATGTTCCTTTGCTATTAAGTATTTGCTTTGATTATATCAGTTTGTATTAGGAGCTTTGTCCTCTCCATATGGACAATTTTTTATTGAAATTTTGTGTTGAGATTCTTGCACAAAGTTTCAGTAAAATACCATCATTTTTGGGTTTTATCACTGTGTCTTCGAAGACACCGTTTACTTTGATTATGCAGCGGTTGTAGAACTGAATAGTCTTTTCTAGTGTTTAGAAGCTTATTGTTCTGAATCATTATTATTTTGTTCGGCTTAAGTTCTAAAAGTTTAGCACTACCTAAAGTTGTGCTGTTATTTGCATAAAGGTGCAAGGTAGAGACCGCTTGTATGTCAAATATGTGGCTGAGCAGCTAGGATTGGATGGTTCATATGTACCTCGTACTTATATAGAACAGATCCAACTTGAGAAGCTTGTCAATGATGTTATGGTATGATTCTTATACTTGATTGAGTTATGCAATTTGTGCAGTCCTTATCTGACCAGCCCGCAGGCCTTGCCAGATGACCTGAAGTCGAAGCTCAGCATAGATGATGATTTGGTTTCTAGCCCAAAAGAAGCCCTTTCTCGAGCTTCTGCAGATAGGAGAAATAAGTATCTGAGCCGGTACTGTGCCCTAAATCTGCATTTAAATTAGTTGATATTGAAATCTAACATTCAAATAAAGGCCTTCCTGTAGCTAGGCACATTTCTCCGTGGTAATTATTTGTGTGTAAGATTTGTTTAACAATTGAAAATACTTTAGCATGTGAGCACTTAGATTTTAATTCAATTTACTATTTATTTTTTTCTCCAGAATTTCGCTGTTTGTTTCAGATTCATTCATAGTTTATTTCTGATAAATAATCCTTTCATTAACTTCAAAATTTTGAAAAATTGGAATTATTTTTCTGAATTGCTTTCTCATTAATGTATTCCAAATTTAAGGAGCTAAAGTTGTTCCTTATATGAACAGAAGCGTATCTCTCTCATATGCAAATCCACGGGAAAAAAATCTGTCCAAGTTGACAAGACTTGCTGTAAATAGTAGAAGGTTTGATGGGAGAACTCCGGACTCACCCTCCACAATTGCAAACCAGGTGAGTGAAAAAGTTATTCCTTGAATGGCTATTGTACTGGTCTATTTTGTTCCCCACCACATCCAATATCTTGTATTCATCCAGTTACCTGGAAAAATGGAGGAAACAGAAATACAGGGAATTGATTCCCTCTTTATTTATTGTTGAGACATAGAGAGGAAGAAACTTGGATAAGCTATGTTCAACTTCTCTATATTTTGTGTTTTCTCCTTGATATATTTTGTAGTCTGTCCTTTTCTATTATCTTACATTGCTTCTAAACATTAATTTCAGTAATTTGTTTTTGGAAAATTTTCAGGGTGTTGTTACACAACTCTCTGAACAAATTGCCACATTGAACGAGAGGATGGATGAATTTACATCTCGTATTGAGGAGTTGAATTCAAAGTTTGCAGTGAGGAAAGCTTCTGCTAGCCAACAAAACTTGGCAACGCAGGCAGAAGCTTGCAATGGCTCAGGACCCACCTCTGTATTTGTTACTGGCTTGGGTAATGGTTCACTAGCTGGGTCTTTACTACCAACTTCTTCATCTTCATCACAATTGGCTAGAGAGTCACCGCTGATGGAAGAGGTACTTTGACTAATTTAAGAAAGTAACAAATTTTGCAAGAAAACTGAAAGTCGATTAAATTATAATATCACATGGCCATACAGCAAAAATATAATTCATGGACCTAGGCTGGTGGATATTCAGAGTGGCGTATGCAGAATGGTACTAGTTTAGTTTGAATTTTGGTTTACTTTTTTAAGACCACTTTTTTCGTATGGATTGTTTTTTTAAATATAAGCATATAAGAAATAGCCGTCGTTGGGTTTTCAAGTTACCTATTTACCGTGTTTTTCTCACTATTCCATTTCCTCAGAAAATAAGTGTGGAGATATTCTCTCTTCATGTTTGGAAATTAGTAGTAGGGTTATATGATTTTCGTCCAGTCTTATTGAAAATATTGAACAGTAGAGAAATCATAACAATCCAAGAGTACATACTTCCATCTCATACTTAGATTCTGCAGTTCTATTGATTTTTCAAGTGGTGAATCCTGAAATAGAAAGCATTTCCAAATTTATTGCCATTTTGCACTGTTGTTTGATTAACAAAAGCATGTTCATGTCCTGTGCAGATTCTGCTACTATCAAGGGCACAACGCCAAATCATGCACCAGTTAGATAATCTGAGCAATCTTATACATGAATATCGGGGTGAAAGAACTCGCCAAGAACGAACAGACAGGATGGGTGGAGCTATCGTTGCTGAGTCTATTGCTCTACCTCTTATTCTAACTTTAGCAATTGGTGGCTTAGGTGTGTTTTTGTTTAGGGCATCTGCATCCCAAAAATGATTTTTGTATTCCGGGCAGCATACTTTCAGTATGCTATATATGAATTGTTGTTGCATGATTCTAACCCTATCACTCGAATGGAAAGCTAGAGTGCTCTTTTCCACTCAATACTGTAAATATGGAAATCTTGAAGAATAGATGATTATGTGAGTTGGTGTCATCAATGTCATGTTAAATCTTCATTCTCTGCTATTTTCTACTTAATTAATTGTTTAGAGAAATATTATTTGATTCTTGAATTGAATTTTTGAAGACAAACTTCTTGAACTATTCCACCAAAAGTACCTTTACATAGATGCATACAATTACTTTTATGGCTTCCCGGAACAAATAACGAACACCCGATATATGAAATATCAAATATTATCTCCCCAACTTTCTATTTCCTCGTCAAATCTGCATTTTCTTGTTCCAGCAGTGCCAGTTCTAGACAGTGAAGAACGTCACCCATGGATGGTCTCTGGGTACGTGGAACAGACAAGCATTTCGCTGCAATATTGACGAATGCAGTAAGAGAAGCAGTAGCAATCTTTCCACTCAAGAAGGGATCAATTATGGAATCAACTGTACCATTTCTACTGCAGCTTAGAGACCACTCAGCTAAACTAACTATCCCTTCCTCTTCTTCCACCACAGCAGGTCTTGCACATAGTACTTCAAACAAAACCACTCCAAATGAATAAACATCAGATTTCTTACTCAGCGTTCTAGTTTTGAAGTATTCTGGGTCTAAATACCCAAATGTACCCTTCACTTGGGTCTTGACATGGCTAGTTGAAGCTGTACTGGAACCTACCCTTGACAATCCAAAATCTGAGACCTTTGCCTGCAGTTCGTCATCCAACAAAATGTTGGTTGACTTGATGTCGCGGTGAATAATGGAAGTCTTTGTTCCGCAGTGAAGATAATGCAGTCCTCGAGCAGCACCTATGCAAATGTTGAGCCTTTGATTCCAAGATAACGGCGGATTGCGATTTCCTTTGTAGAGATGATCGCGGAGAGTGCCACGCAGGATGTACTCATAGACTAGAATTAGTTCATTGTGTTCCTGGCAGAAACCAAGCAAGGAGACCAAGTTGGTGTGATGAATTGTTGTAAGCAAATGAATTTCCGTTAGAAACTCTTGAATTCCTTGTTGAGACTTGGGAGATTTTCGCTTTATAGCAACTTGAGTAATAGCACCTGTAGCTTCATTTAGTGAACCTTTGTAAACCTTCCCAAAACCGCCTTCTCCGATGACTAAAGATTCACTGAAATTGTCGGTAGCTACTTTGATATCTGCCAATCTATATTGGTAACAGAGCATGGTTGATAGTAAAGCTGATACTTCTGAATTGTCATTGGAATTCAATTTTGACCTCCTCCTAGATAACATTAAACATAATATACAAATTCCACTTAAACAAATTACAACAGATCCCAGGATTATACTAATTAGTAGAATTTTCCTGTTTGATTTTCCAACTCTTGGTTGAAGAACATCTGAAGCAAGATTACCGTTGACATCACTGATTTTCATGATCTCAACTCCATTTAGAATTGCATCCTGAAACTTAGGCTTTGACTCTGGATTTGGATGCAAAGCTAGCCACAATTTCTTTTCTTTTGGAACCATGACCTCATAATCTTTGAAAATTGCAACTCGTGGTGCTCCAGCCAAAGCAATTACATCTAAACTCTTCTCTACCGTCCGATTGTTGATATAAACGGAAAACACTCTCTGATTCATCTCGGTAACCTTGTAAAAAATCTCACAAAGATGAAGCCTAACAAGATATTTGAAACCCGGGTCAATGGGGAAGGTCCAAGTGAGGTTGTAGCTCAAGTTAATAGCATCATCACTGCCCATTGTTCGAGCCGAGAAATATAGACTTTGAGGTGCACCATACTCAGACGTTTCATTCCAGGGCTCCTTTATCATTTTATGATAATTAAAAACAATCTGGATGCCTTGATTAGAATTACCATAGATAAAATTAGAGTCCTGTAGCCATCGCCATTCCAAATCAGAGTCGAGCTCACCCATCTTCACTCTGTGAAACATCTCGAAGGCTGGCTTATGACTAAGAGATGCATAATTATAGAAATTGGATGGAAAGTTGTAGATTTCTATTCCATTTACAAAGGCATAACCTCTTTTTGCTATAAAAGAGATGGTCAATGAACTGCTTTTTAAGTAAACAACAAAATCTTTGGTAAAATAAGGCAATTGTAAAGTCTCTGCGATAATATGAGGACTGAAATTGTTTAAAAGGGTGTATTCGCCGGAAACCACCGAGAAATGAGCAGCGGAGTATGTAGAAGACGGATAAAAGTGAAGACGGATGAATTTGAAGCCCGGAGAAACGTGAAAAGCATAGGAAAAGTGAGAATAGAAGATGCGTGCAGTGGAGTATGGGATCTTAGGCACTTTAAATGGAGTTGAAGCTATAGAAATTGCAGTCGCTCTCTTATAATCTGCAGGCATAAACTTTGAGCCTGTATCACCAATCCAATATTTTGAATTGAACGATGAATTTTCCGACGATCCACAATCCAAAAGGATTTTACTTTTGTCAAACGAAGAAGAAGAAACACATGTTATGGAATCAAATAGAAAGTTGAGGTATAAAAGAGTAAATATTGAGCGATGCATTGATCGAAGATGCACTAAGGTTGAGGTAGCTAAAAATGTTTTGTATGCAATTAGGAAAAGCCCAAAATTGTAATTTTGGCCCGGATCAATTTACCGATTATGACCTGGTACCCGTACAAATTACAAGGGTAAAATTGTAATAGATAGATTAATTAGCTTAGCAATCTTAGATCATTGCCCGGAATGGGAAATGTTTTTGGGTGCTAGTATCATCGGAGGCTACTGCACCCTTTTTTTGTTTTTTTTTTTTTTTTTAAAATTAAATGTTGATTGTATTTACGTAAACTACCAATCAATTCTATATTCTCTGATTTTTGTTGATAGTTAGCGACCAATAACAACAATATTTTTAGTGGAACATCTTTTATAATCACTGTAAAGATAATATGTCCTAATTTATAGCATATGAGACTGTATTGTCATTTTATAAAAAAAGTTAGAACTGTTAAATTTGACGGTTCTAACTGTTTCATGTGTATTTAAAATACAAAATCAATTTCCGCAAACTGGAATTCATTAAAATTAGATTTACAACTCAATACTTAATTTTAAAATAAAATAATTTAAAAAAAAAAGTCAATTGTACTTGTTTCCGCTGCCTTTTTCCAATTTTTTTAAATCAAGTGTCAAATTTGACTCTATATTAATTGTAGATCAGATAAATTTACAATCGAGTGAAAATATATATTACAGAGTCAAATACAATTAGACACTTAATTTGAAAAATAAAAAGCACAAAAATGGTTGGCGCAACTAATAACATGTGAGCCACACCTTGTATCAACCTTAAAATAATGGGTGATATCAACAAATGTCACTTTTTGAAACTTTTAGTATAAGCAAACGTTAACAATTTTATATTAGTTAAATGTCATATTTTTTAATATGCTATAAGGAAATATATGTATTTTCGAAAAAATATATATACAATTTTATATTAGTTAAATGTCATATTTTTTAATATGCTATAAGGAAATATATGTATTTTCAAAAAAATATATATATTTCCGTATTTTTCTATTAGTAAATATGAATATTTTTTAGTATGATATAAGTAAATATATGTATTTACTAGTATTAAAAAATGATATTTACTTAATATTCGAAAAAAAAATTCTGATATTTACTTAATATTTAAAAATATGTGACGTTTACTGAAAATAAAAACAGAACATAAAGATTGTTGTTTGAGTACTAATCGCTATCAGAGTTCGTTGTTGAGTTTCTATTAAAATTACTTGGAGTTCCAATCGTCATGAAAGCTCACTTCGTTATTGAGTTTCTATTAAAATTACTTGGAGTTCCAGTTGTCATGAAAGCTCACCGTCAATTTCATTTCTTAAAGAAAAACCATTGGTTTCTTTGATTTTTGACTAGTTGCGAAGAAGCCAGTCCTGTTTTTTGGCAGAGCTTTGGTTTTTGGTTGCAAGGACAACAGTGGTGGTGACGGTGTTCAGATGAGTCTTTGGCTAGAACGGTGGCTACTGTTGAGATTTGAGGTCTGGCGTGGACGAGAAGTGAAGAAGATGAAGGACAATGATTTGCAGATGTAAGGATTATGTAGGGGTATTTTTAGAATATTGAATTGTTTTGTAGTATATTTTTAGGATTTTTCATTTTGTGGTATTTGTAGAATAGGAAACATATGAAAATGGCATATAGTAAGTAGAGTAATTGATGTTAACGCTACACTAAGTCAGCTTATTTAGCAGGTAAAATCCCCTTGTTGTTGTATGATGAAATTAGAATTTTTAAGAGTATTGCACTCCCAAAATAAGACACAACAACTTAACTTGTAAAAAATCATATTTTCCAAACATTATTAACATCTTCTGCATGACTTATCATAAATTTTAATCCAGAAAATGACGTGGAGTCTCTACTTCATTGTATACATTACGCGATGGATGATGTCAATCAATAGAAAGCTGTGATACAATATCAATTTCTAATTTTATCTTTTGCTAATTAGTCAAATAAGAGTAGGTGTTGAAAGAAATTAAAATGGTGTTCTATTACAGTCCAATTGTTTATCTTCCCAGTAGGGTCATGATATCTGAAAATTCAACTCCAGGAGTCAAATCCGAATTCCCGGAAATCATTTTCCGGTTGTCCTGATTTTGCAATTCCAGTGCCATCTCTAAGTTCCAAAGCACCTCGCTCATGGATGGCCGATCAACCCCTCTTTCTGCCAAGCATTTATCAGCGATTTCCATGTACTTTGCAAGAGATGCTGTTGCTATCTTACCCTCCAAATGTGAATCTACCACTTCTTCCAATGCTCCATTTTGGTAGCGATTCAAGGCCCACTCCACAAAGCTTGCGGCATCTTCATTCTCGTCTTCGCCATTGTAATCACTGTCCACCACAAACTTAGCAGAAAGAACCTCTAATAAAACTACTCCAAAAGAGTATACATCAGACCTTTCTGTAAGTTTAAGAAAACGGCAGTATTCAGGGTCTATATACCCAATGCTGCCCTTAATTTTGGCACTTCCATTAGTAGGATCTATAACGGACAATCCAAAATCTGCAATTTTGGCCGTGAAATTTTCATCCAACAGGATATTGGATGTCTTGACATCGCGATGGACGATTCGAACTTTCATTCCTGTATGCAGGTAGCATAATCCATGCGCAGCTCCCATACATATATTCAGCCTTTGTTTCCAAGAAAGAGGTTCAGTGGAAAAATGCAGGTGCTGGAACAGAGTACCATTAGGCATATATTCATATACTAAGATCATTTCCTGATCATCACTGCATTGACCCATCAAAGAAACTATATTCCGGTGACGGACTAAAGACAGAGTTTTGATCTCCGATTGAAATTCTTTATAACCTTGTTGCGCCTTATTGCTGCGCTTAACAGCAACTGTTGTAGTGCTCGTCTTGCCATTAATAGAACCTCTGTAAACCACACCGAATCCTCCGGTACCGATTATCCCTGTCTCATCAAAGTTATTCGTGGCCGCTTTGATCTCCTTCATCGAAAAATGGCGAAACGCTGAATTTTTCTTCTTCTCTGCTTCTTTGTTGGCTGCTCTGATCCACAAAGCAAGCGAACACATTATAATAAATGCCATAAGCACTCCCCCAACTGAACCTCCAATAATTTGAGTTAATATTTTCTTAGAAACTTTGCCTGAAGTTAATACAGAAGATGAATTAACAACAGATCCTCCATGAAATTGCGGTTGATTCGGATTAAGTCCCGCAAGATTGAATTTGTTTAATTTGAATATCTCTACACCATTTAAAAAAGCATCATAATATTGAGGCTTGTTGTGGGGGTTAGGATGCAGGTCAAGCCAAAGATCCTGAATTCCTTCCTTTACCTGCGGGATCATTATCACATAATCTTTGTATACCGGAACACCTCGCCCTCCACTCCATGCTATAATATCTGCTTGTTCCTCTGCGGTTTGGTTATTGATATATACATAAAATGCCTTCTGGTTTACTTTCGTTATATTAATATCAAGCTCACAGAAATGAAGTCTCACAAGATACAAAAATCCAGTATCAACAGGAAACAACCAGGTTAAGTTAAAATTTAAGTTGACTCTGTAATAAGTACTCATGAAACGAGCAGTGCGGTATACTAAATCTGGAGCAATGTATGGTGGTACTTTTGGCGAATACTTGACCTGAAGATCATAATCGAAGGCTAATTGCCCAATGGCAGCTCCCAATATTAAGTCATCATCCTTTGTCCAGCTGCGGAACATCCCAAAATCTGATTTAGGAGAAATGTCGTCTCCTCCTACATTGATCCTGTAAATTGTTTCAAAAGCATATGTGCTATCTAGACTGATACCTGTTTTGTATCCAACAAAAGGGAGAAGAATACTTTGACCCTGCAAGTACAGATTCATAGGCATTGAAACAAGTTCAATCCCGTTTACGAAAGCAAATGCATCTGAAGCATTTGAAGAAGGACTAAATGTTAGTCGAAGCAAGCCGTTTTGGGCATGGACTATGAATTCCTTGAAAAACGTGTATACGTTCTTGTAATTTGCAGCAAGAGAAGCGCTGAAGTTGCTCAGAAGAGTATGGTCACCGTCGGAAACCGAAAGGAATGCTTTGGAAGCATCAAAATCAGGATATGAAGTTGGATAGAAATGAAAACGAATAAACTTCGGACCTGGGGTTAAATTGAAGGTGTAAGTAAACTCAGAGAAGAAGAATCTAGCAGTCTTATAGGGAACTTGAGAAACTCCCGGGTCAATTGAATTGGCCGTGGACGCCACGGTGGAGTTGGTTTGGGAGATGAAAGTTGCGTCACTGGTCCAGTTCCGGCCATCAAAGAACAAAGTTTGCAGACCAGAGGAACCACAATCTATTGCAAAATTTTCTATGGGTTCATAAGCTGCTGAAACGAATAGTTTAGGATTAAGATTAAGAAGGAAGAAAATATAGAATAGTGGAAAGATGGAAGGTTTCATTGTAGCGACACTACCGTTAAGAAACAGACAGATATCGCTGGTCGTGATCTATTGTTTACCTTAAAGCAGTACTAAATGACTCTCTCCACTTCAGTTATGGGTTCAACACACTGCTTCTTTATAGCTCCATCAGCACTCTTTCATTAAAATCTCTACTTAACACTATTCTACCTATTTATTACATTCTTATTTTTATTACAACCAAATTAAAAAATACAACTAAAATATTTTTTCTTTAACTTAAATATGAATTTTCTTAATTAAAAAAAATATTTTTTAGATTTTTCTCAAATATAATAAAAAATACATTTTATAATTAAAAAAAAAAAAAAAAAAACTCTGTTCGCCATCCTACTGGGCAACAGCGCAAACAAGAAAAAAAAAAAAGTAGGGCGCGCCTTTGTTCTCCACCACAGGCGCCTCAATCTTTCGTTCCGGCCTATTTCATCACCGCCTACTCCTCCAGCCAATGCACCAAATCAGGCGCGCCCCACTGCTGCTCCTTGGGCGCCTGATGCTGATGGCCTTAGAACATGACGCGGTGACAGTTCTTGACTTTACTGATGAGGTTGACTTTGTGTCTTTAGTTTACGTACCTACAAATGAGGGGAAGGGGGGCAAATTTCTAAACAAAGGCCCCATTTGTAGGTACGTAAACTAAAGACATAAAGTCAACCTTTGTGTAAAAGAAGAAACCCATGTGGACCCTTTGTCTCATACCCATGCAGCTCCAGCGATACCCAAGATTATGGGAACAACTAACTTTTTTTTTTTAAGTGATGTAATTTTATTAATTAATTATAAGGAATATTATTAATTCAAATCATATTCCTTATTAGAATATGAATATGATTTGAATTTAATCAATTAATTATTAAAAAAATTATATAATAATTGATAATGTAAATTTTATAGAGATATTTTGGACGAAGCAAATGAATCTCATTCTATAGATAGATAAATTAGTGGCATACCTTAATAAATATAGTATCATATGATGTACTATTAGTGGCTCCATTATTAAATATGGTCACACATTATATGAAACGGCCACACAATAATATGGTCAATGAGTATGCACTTAATTAAATTGAGTAGTTGTTTACACTTATCAAACAATCTAACTTAATTGATTCTTAACACACATACAATTGTATGCAAATAATTGAAAAGGAGCTGTCTTGATTCTAAACACACACAACGAGTATGCATATAGATGAGAAAGAGTATCTTGATTCTTAACACACACATACATTATCTTTAGGATAAGAGTGGACTATTATTATCACAATTCTTTAGGGTTCACAATGTCACAATATAACTCACTGAGAAAAGGTTTAAAAATAACGTAAATAGCAACAAGCTTATATTGTTTTCTTCTCTGTTTGGTCGATGGGAAAATACAATGGAGTAATAAGAAATAGTTAAGAAAATAAAATAAAAATTGAAGTACAATTGTGATAAAGTCTATGAGTTGAGACTGACAAAGAGTACATTTACGGATGATTTTTTGGTCGAGCAACACTTCCCCTCTTAGCTTTGAAAATCTCAACTCCATTCAAGAAAGCATTATAAAACTCAGGCTTGGATTTTTTATCTGGTTGGAGTTCCAGCCAAAGATCCTGAGACGCAGCATTTTGAGCCTTTGGAATGGTTACAACAAATTCTTTAAACGTAGCTATACCTTGTCCATCACTCCACAAAATCACATCTGCTTGTTTAAAAGCCTCTTCCTTATTTATATATATGTTAAACACCAATTGGTTTGGTTGTGTTATTTCCCTGTTTAGCTCACAGAAATGAAGTCTCACAATGTATGTAAATCCAGTCTCAACAGGAAATTTCCAAGTTAAGTTATGATTTATATTGAATTTAGCATCAGTTCCCATGAAACGAGCAGTTTGGTACACTGCATTAGTTGCAGTATAAGCTGGTACTTCAGGTGAATACCGTACAGAAAGATCACTGGATGCTAATTCCCCATCTCCGGATATGTAAGGATCATCTTTTTTCCAAGTGCGATACATCCCAGAATCTGATTCAGGGGGAATTTCATCCCCTCCAACGTTGATTCTGTGAACTGTTTCGTATACATATGTTTGATGGAAATGGGTAACTTGAGAAGATCCGACTTGAGGAAGAGGAGCATTTTCATCCCATTTGTAAGCTGCTGAGAAAATTTCAATCCCGTTCAAGAAAGCAAACAGAAAATCTGGAGGAGGACTAATTGTTAATTCAAGTTTACCGGCTTGAGCTTGGACTATGAATTCCTTAAAAAAGGCAGGAACTTTCAAGTTTTTGGTAGCCCAAGAAGGGCTGAAGTTGTTTAAAAGAGTATGGTCTCCTACACGTGCCGTAATTAAAGATTTTGAAACATCATAACCAGGATAATTAGAACTTGGATAGAAGTATAGACGAATAATCTTCGACCCAGCTTCTTTCATATTGAAAGTGTAGGTAACATCAGAGAAGAAGAATCTAGCATAGGAATAAGGTGCTAACGGGACTCCTTTGTCCATGGAAGAAGGCGCAGATGTGGCAGTGGTGTTGTATTGTTGGACGTAAGAAGCATCCTTCATCCACATCCGGCTCAGAGCAGGTGCATCTTTTTCGCGGCTACCGCATGCTACTCCAATGTTACCTCTAGCATTCCATGGCTTCGGAGTACTACCTAAAACAGGTAAACTAAAAAGATGGAGAAGATAAAAGATGAATAAACATTTGATCATATTGGTCATGGTGGGTATTGTTTGTTTTCTTTCGTTTTGCTTCAAACTTGGGGAATATATACAAGTACGGATGTAAGAATCCAACCATTTTTGGTATTCAACATTCAACAAAAGCCAACCCTTTTTGTTATTGTAAACAATAGACTAGACCGTTTTATTCCTATTAACTAAAAAAATTTGTACTTAGTTTTTATTTCTAGAAACAGTTTCCAAAACAAAACATCCTTGCCTTAAAAATCTCAAATTTATAGCTAATTACGGTTGTGATTTCTTGTTCATAGGATATGGAAGATTCCGATTTTGATTCCTATCAACTACAAGCCATGTTGCATATGATTTATTTATTTAAAGTGAAATTTTTTGATTAAAATAAAATAAATTTGACGGAAAAGTTAAAAAATCAATTTGTAAACCGAATTAGTATACATTTGGTATGTATCTATACTATCTATAATGATTGAATGAGGATGGAGCATTTCTACCTAAAATGTCCCTACTAGAATTTCTAAATTACATTTTTCATAAAAAATTAATTTACTAAACTATCTTCTTGTTGTTGTTGTGAATATTTCTATCTAAATGCTCCTACTAGAAATATTAAATTACATTTTACATAAAAAAGTTAATTTACTAAATTATATTTTTATTTTTAATATAATTGGTTAGATTTTAAATGCAAATAGTATTTTCAAATTGAAAATTAAAATTAATATTTATTAAGTGAAACTAAATGATACATGTCATATTATAATTATTATAATAAAACTATTTAAATTTCTTCCACTTTACAATAAGAATACTTGATGGTTGAAATGAAATATTTTTTATTTTTATGATTCAAATAAAGTACAAATTAAAAATATATTCAAAATTTTTTAAATAAATAATTCTACTATTAATAATAGTAAATTATTAAGAATAGTAAATTTTTATGATTTATATTTTGCAATGAAACGTTGTCTTGAAAAATAGTGAGAATATAAGATTTATTAAATTAATGACTAATATAAAATGTTGTATTATTACAAATAATTATAAGTATCCAATAGATTTTTTTTAAAAAAATTATTATTCAAATATTTTTTGATATTCTTACAATTTATTTTAATGAATGCAATGATCTCGACAAATATCATATTCATATTAAAATCGTATGTAATTCATAAAAATAATTAAAAATAATATACATTAAATTTAAAAAATTAATATAAAAATTTAATAAATATTATAAATACATATATGAAATGAATATGCACGTGAAATGTGATTAAAAAACTAATGTATATAAATGTACATCCAATTTGACATATTTAAAACTTTATGCAATTTGTTTATAGAAAATATTTACATTTTGAAATATGTGATCAGTTTGTTTTAAAATTAGTTTAATTTCACAAAGTGTGCATGAATTGTTCGTAATATAATGGTGAGTTTTAAAATTTTTATAAACATTAAAAAAAAAAAGTACAACACTAAATTCACTTTGTTGCGAGAAAATGCATACAATTTTTTGAAAATAAAAATAAAAATGTTCACATTTTTAAGAAAACAATAAACTAACACAAAATTTATCTTAAAGAGGATGAAGACTAAACTTTAAAATCAACCAAATCCACAAAAAACCTAACCTTTAAAAGAACAAAAGTTGAGTTTGAATTGAATATGCCTTTAAAAATGTTAAAAAATATTCGCATTTTAATTAAACATAATACAACACTAAATTGACTTTGCTGTCACAATATGCGGACAATTTTTTAAAAAATATTAGCAATTTTTGTACACATAAATACAAATGTGATTTCTTTTTTGAAAAAATAACATAACAATATAAAAGTTGATTACCTTAAAGTATTATTCTCTCAGTTAGTATTAGATTAAGCCAGCTAAAATCAGAAGACTATTTGTTACGGTTGAACGATCAATTTCTCAAAGAGAATAAAGAAATTAACAAGAGCAGAACACCAAAAAATTACTTGGTTCACCTTACACACAGTAAGGCTACATCCAAAGGGAGAACAACCACCATCATCAGTCTTTATTTAAAGAAACTAAAAGCAAAGTACAGATTTTACAAACTCTAAAATGATAACTCTCAGAAATTCTCTCCTTCTAAGAATCTCAACATGCACAGAGATTCTATCTATCTTACATACACATACATACCAATCTCACGGCCAAAAGACTTTAATCAAGGTATAAACCAGAAGAAGATAATCGATAGAGAAGAGAGAAAAACGAACCAGAGAGAGAGAGTTACAAACTGTACAGAGAAAACAAAAACAAAAGTGACTCCTCATATTCTGTAGAAAGCTATTTATATGTAGGGCAACAACACACGTGCCACATGTGCCAGAAGAGCCCCTTAACTTAGAGGCTTCCATTCTGTCACCAAAACGCAACAACAACCAACATAAAACACAAGCCTTCATAATCAAAGAAGAGCAGGTCATCCTCAAGCCTTCATTTTGATTTGTGGCCAAGACCAGAGTCACAGCCAGTAAATCTCCACCTTGACTCTGGTTCTTCAAATATTGACTTCAGCTTTAGACTGTTCTCACCATGTAATAACCATAGGCAATAATATCAGGACTTTACAATCCCAAGCATGCTCAAGGCATCCTGGAATTTTGCAACAGAAACAGTTTTAATTAGTATATCTGCAGGGTTAATATCAGTTGAAATTTTATGAACAATAACATCACCTTTGTCAATCAAATTTCTAATGAAATGCAGTCTAACATCAATGTGTTTGGTTCTCTCATGATATACACTGTTCTTACTTAAATGAAT
>CANUEY010188581.1:0-38253 GCA_948099555.1 Croton setiger
AAAAATAAAACACGCTAACAAACATATTTTTGCAATTAGAAGGGAGTTTCGAGAATCCATTTAAAAACACGAAAGGATTAAAATATTAAGAAAGTATTTTAGAAAAGAGGAAAGAGCGAACCGAAAGGAATTTTGTCAACATGAATTTGGGGCTCTTTATTATCCTCGGATAATTTTGGGGGTGTGCACAAATCGAGCGTCAACACTTGAGCTGGAGTTTTATTTACCAAGGCTCCTCCACTGGCTGCATCTACCATCTTCCTTTCCCTATCCGTCATTCCCTCATAGAAGTATTGGATTAAAGATTGTTCGGACATCCCATGTTGTCGGCAAGCTGCACACAATCTCTTGAACCTCTCCCAATAGTCATAAAGGCTCTCTCCAACTCGTTGGCTTATCCCACATATTTCCCTACGAATTACAACAACTCTGGAAGCAGGGAAATATTTTTCCGAGAATGCCCGAGCCATATCAGGCCATGTCATGATAGAACCCGGAGGTAAATTTAGCAACCATTCCTTAGCAGCATCTTTAAGTGAGAACAGAAATGCTCTCAACTTAATCTGCTCTTCGGCTACCCCTTGTGGTCTCATGCTAGAACAAACTCCATGGAATTCCTTCAAGTGATTTTGTGGGTTTTCAAACTTCATACCATGGAAAGTTGGAAGTTGATGAATGAGACCCGATTTAAGCTCAAATGGCACTTCCAACTCCGGATTGGCAATGCACATAGGCTGCTGCTCTATAGGGGCAGCCTGTAGCTCTCGAACGGTGCGGTTTTCTGCAATAACTTGCTCTTGGTGAATTTTCGCTCGAATCTCTTCTTGTAAAAGACTTTCTTCTTCGATATTAGTTGTGAATTCAAATAAACTAGCTGCTAGACTTTCCGGTTCAGTTGCGGAAGTCGATTCTACCCACTTTTGCTCTTTTGCTTGTCTTCTTAGCGAGTGGGTTGTTTTCTCTATCTCTGGATCAAATAGTATTGGCAGATTTTCAGACTTGGTCATCCAAAAAGACAATAAACAGTAAAGTTAACTAGTCCCCCACAACGGCGCCAAAATTTGATGGGTGTCGAATCCACCAAAAATAAAACTTGCTCTCCTATAAAATAAAACTTGTAAATAGGGTGAGAAGGGTTGAACCCTAGGGACTAGCTTGTCGTAAATAACCAGAATTCAAAATAAAAACAAATAAAGTAAAGGGAAATTAAAAATAAAAAAAAATTGATTAATTGAAAAATTAAAATAAGCGACAGAAATTAATAATAAATTAAAACGATAGGAAACGTATTCAGTTAAGGCATACCTCGACGTGAAGCTCGATTCGATTGATCATTGATTCAATTATGGTTCCTTAATTCATATTACAGATAAGTTATAGCCAGGAAGAACGTCGACCCAACCAATTCTACCGTAATAATAGGTTGCTAAAATACGATCTAATAACAACCCCTAATTAACTAGTAATCCTAAGTACGACGAAGGATTTAACCGTTAATTGCATTAAAAACTAGTAGAACCCTACCCAGATTAACAGAAACTACGAGCATCCATTTTAATCTGATTATATTCTTCCTTAACATAACCCAAAAAAGGTTCTACCTAATCAGGTTATATTAATTACTACTTTATCGATCTAACCAAACATTCACGGATTTGATTCAATCGAATAGCTATGAAAATTACTATCAAATAAAACAACGGGCCCTGTTAATTCATACAATAGAATTTTGCTAAGTGATATATTTTCCTAATAAATCACAGAAAGAATATAAATGCAACAAAAATTAAGAAATTCAATTAAGTTCAACAATCTCACAATCGCAATCAAACTTCTACCTTGGTTTAAGCCTTAACTGAACAAAAGGAATCAGTCACGCATGACTACGACACAAAACATGATGAAAAAAAAGAAAAGATTGCGAAAATCAGCTCCCACAATGTAAGTCACGTAACCCTATTTGTGATGGCGAAAAGTGTCTACAGAAAGACCTAAAACTGACTTAAATACTTCCCAAAAGGTAGGGTCAACTAATATAATAACAGGACCCACTAAAATTAATAATAAATTGGTCTTCCAGGCTTTAAAACGAGCAGAAATAATCCTTGAGATGTTTCGGGCCAGCAGATCTTTTAAAATAAATTGTGTCTCCCGTTTTTTTTTTTTCGCTTAGTCTCGCCCACGGCTAAAGATCGGATTGCCTTCTGCAGTTTCAATCTTTCTTCAAAACGCTTCAATTATGCTCTCTTTTTGCTCCATTCATGCCAAATCCAACTTTTCCTAGCACAAAAATAAATAATCAAATAAAACTATATTTTTAAGCACAAATTACGCAAAATCAGTACAAATATAACAATAAAAATAAGTTGGATTTGCATGCTATCAATTTACATAAAATTTAATTGATTACAATTATATTAAGCAATTAAATTTTAATTAGAAGGAAAAAAAGAAAAATAAAAAATTGGGATTGCAAATAATTTTTTTTAAATTCCAAAAAAATTTATTTTGCATACGTATTTTCTTTAGAGTAGAGAAAAATCAAAGCCCACATAGTTCTATTTGTTACCATAATTTTCGGTGGCGGAGGAGCTTTCGGAGTAAGAAATCCAAGAATCTTGTTTTTCGTGCATGACGCTTGGGCTTCGAGATTGTCCACTCTTAATTTAGTCATTTTTCCGGAAAGTAGTAGGCGCCCGGTACTGAATGCTTGCTCCACCGCAATAGTTGACATCAGCACCACCAACACTTATTTAGCGATTTTCGCCATTATTGAGAATGTATCTTCATGCCTACTCCACCATTGCAAAATGTTGAAATTTATCGCATTCGTTACGGAACCTGAAAATTCAAACTCTGTGAATAGGTATTTGTCAAATTGTGGAAAGGAACTTGCACTGGTCCCTCTCAGGTTTTTTGGGCATTGGGAATAAATAAGAGACATTTTATTTTGAACCAAGGTCCCACCCAGTCTACTCCCGCCTATGTCAATAGTACTAGCCAAAGCGTTATTTGCTGAAAATTTAAGAAATAAATCATTTACTGTTTGCCTAGTTTCATTAACTAAATTATGAACATTTATCATTTTATCTAAATCTAATCTACACTTAGGATAAAACATAACAGTAACCAAAAATAAATTAAGAATATTTTTAAAATAATGTAACCATTTAATTTTTATTGCTTCCACACAATCCTTTAAATTAATGTCATGCTCAAACATTTGCAACCTATCAACTATATTCACACTAAATTGCAAAATATATATATATATATATATATATTAAACATGACTAAATATTTTAGTCATGACTAAATATTTTCGTTGCATCAAAAAACTTTCTAGTAAATTAATTATTTTTGCACATATTGTGACACCCCAAAACCCTAGCCTACGTCATTCCGACGTCATTACATGCATTACGTGCATTTTCATTAAAATGCATAATTATTTGATTTGATAATTAAGTTAAATATGGATTATATGATTTGAATTTGATAATATATGATTTGAATAAGAATAATAAGTTATGTTATAGGCTCGTTTATCGTCGAAAGATACAAAAGGAGCTAATTAGGGTTTTTGGCCTGTGCGACCGAAAAATGTCTGAAACGCGTAAAATATGAACCAAATGATTTTGATATTTTGTTATATGTTTATTAACATGATTTTAAGAGTTTTGGAACCCTAATTTCATGACGACGTCGTACGGTTTCGGTTCTGCGAAAATCGTCGAGGTTTTCGGAGTCGAATTAGGGCACCGACCGAATCGCGAATAATTTTCGGATTCCGATTTTTACGAAAATTCAGACACGTGTTATACGTATGATTTTGACACCAAAATCATTTTGAAAACAAATGTTGTTATATTTAATGGGCTGGATTTGGTGAAAGAAGAAATGAGAATTAAGGAAATAGGAAGCTTTAAGGCTAAGTAAAGGGAAAAGTGGAAAAATTAGATATTTTTGTGTAAAAAGTGGAAGCAGCTGCTGGATCAGTTTGTTGGGGACCTACTTCATGTGCTGGAGGTGTTAGAAGAGGGGCTGGATCAGAAGGAAGGAGAGAGAAACGAAGGAAAAAAGGAAAAAAGAAGAAAAGAGAGAAAAAGAAAGAAAAGAAAGAGAAAAGAAGAAAAAAAGGGAAACCTTCAATCCCAACCCCTTCAGTGTGTTCCTAGGTTGTTTAGGAAGAGTTTAGAAGTGTTAGATAGTGAAGGAAGAGGCTGGAAATTGAAGGAGAAAGAGAGAGAAAAAAAATCTGGGTTAAATCTGAGTTTTTAGGCAGTTTCTAGGTTGCCACTTTATAAGCTTGTATCTTCTTACTGAGTGTGCATGGGGAGATTTGGCTTCAATGGTTCGATAGATGGTGTGTAAAGGAAGAGTTTGGTGGTCTTAGTTCACCGGAAAACCACCGGAGGTAGTCGGACGGCCTGTCGGAAGTTGGGAGAAAAACTGGTAAAATCTAGAATTTGAGGAAAACAGTGTTGAGGTGCCAACTTTAGGAGATTATATCTAAAGATCTATAGAGTTTTTGGGAATTCTGGCCCGATGGTTAGATAGAGGGGCTGTAGAGGAAGAGAACAGTAGTCGTAGTTTGCTGGAAAGTCACCGGAGTAGGATGTACGGTCATCAGGAAGTTAGCAGGAGAGACTGGTTTTCGGGCAGGAAATAGAAGTTGGCTGGAGGTTGAAGAAGATCAAAACGCAAGTTAACCCTACGTTTTGACCCTCTGAAGCGCACCCTAAACGGCAAGATCAGGTTGCGCTTTGATTTTTATTCCAGTGGCCAAAACGACAAGCCTCTGTGCGTTTTGAGCCATTTTATGTGCCCAGCACCAGTATTTGGTAAAAAATTAAATTTTAGCCCCTAAATTTTATATTTACTTATATTTTTGACCCAAAAACTTTTATACATTATATTTTGACCCTACCCACCTAATTTCGACGTCTTGAATTCGTTTTTGACATCAGAAATTAATTTTGAGACCGTTTTGAGCCCGAAAATTAAAGATTAAATATTTTGTTAAAGATTTTAATTATGATTTTGGATTTAATTTATTATTTGGTTTAATTAATTATTATTTTGGTTTTAATAATTATAATTATTATTAATTATAATTATTATATAATAAATTGAGTTTAATAATTAGTTTTAAAATGTTATAAAATGGTTTTAAGTGGGAAAATTTTTCTGATTTGGTTAAAATTCATAGAAAATTAAATGAATTAATTTTTAAACTCAATTATTCCAGAGATTAATTATCAAAACATGCATCATAGCATATATGGACTTCTGATTTGATTAATTGAACATCATTGCTATGTTATGCATTATAGGAGCATCGAGTTCTCGAGCGGCACAGGCTAAGCAACCCGAGGCCCATCCGAGTCACAGCAGTGAGATAAGTGCTAAACCCACTTACTTATATGTTTGATTTTGACTTAGTGAGTTTGTCAAATATGCTATATTGAACTGTTAGATCGGTACTAAAGTCTGGTCATCTGTGATATATGAAACTGTTGTTATATGATTATATTGAACTGTTTCGGCCAGTACTGAAGTCCGGTCAATTGGAAATATCTAAAATATGAATTATAATGTTTGTGGTTCCTGGTTCGGTACTGAAATCTGACCAGTTGAGTTATTTGATCTGATATTAGATATATATGTTTTTTTAGCCGGTACTGAAGCCCGGTCACATGATTATATGAAGCATGACGATATGAAATGTATGTTATATAAATGCATTTCTACAGAACTTAAATATGACCGTTGTGATTATCATAGCCGGTGTTTGCAAATTTCACAAAAGAAACCTACGGTTTTCTCTAAGATTTGACAGAAAGACCTACGAGTCCTATATGATATAGAAAGACCTACGGGTCTTCTACGATGCAGAATGATTTGGTGAATACTACATATTAAAGGTTGATCTTCGGATCCCTTTTGACCGACGTTATCCCGGTCTTATATGTTCGCTGGCCAGCTATGGTTACTGATATACCGTGGAATTCTCGAGCCAACACTTGGTCGATAAATCACAACTATAGAAAAAGGAAAGACATATCTGTATGCATCTTATGCTAATGCTATGATTTTATATGATATAAATAACCTGAAATCATGCAGTTTTGCTATGTTTGATAAAATGACTTGTATGTTGGCTATATATGGTTTGGTTTGCACTTGTTGAGTATGCGACTTATCAAAATCGCAAATTTTATTTTCAGGTCTGCAATCTGAGTAAAGTACTGAGACTTCACCAGTCTATGCACAGGTCGGTACAACTGAAGCCTAGGCCTCTCTCCTTCACACCAGGTCATTTGTAAATGTCTACATATAGTTTTTGTTTTATACTATGTTTTGTATAGCATAACTATATATTTTTGTATATGTATATTATAACATGTTACATTAATAGGATTTTTGGGATAAACAAGTTTAATTATATGTAAATATTAGTTTGTAATATAATATGTATGGTTTTTAATTTAACGCTTTTGTTATATGTTAAGTTAATTAATGATAATGACTTAAAATAATCTGAATATGTTATAAAAAAAAATGGCATGTTTTATGACGTAAGGTTATAAGAAAGTATGTTACACATATTTCCCATGATTGTGGATAAATCACAATATTGTGATTTTCTTGGAAATTGTAAAATGCACAATGCATCCTTATATTCGTATGATTGTGCTAATAAAGTGTAAGTGGAATTTCACCTTTGCACAACAATACGTCTAAATTTTGTTGGAATCAAATTATTAGTCTTACAAAATTTAAACCAATTTTTCATAAATTTATTATATGAATATAAATGTTTGATTGCATTTTTCATAGGTGGAATATGAACTTCTAAAAATTTCAAATCATCCTTAACACACAAATTTAAAACATGACATGCACATCTAATATGAAAACCGCTAACATTTGGTTGGCACAATTCTTTTAATTGATGTATAGATGCAGTGTTTGATGCAACAATATCAAATAAAATAGTCAAAATTTTCTTAACCAATTTATATTCATTTAAAATATTATAAATTACTTTATATCTATTTGCGACAGTACATCTTTCATTAAAAGCACAAAAGGTGAATTTTTGTTTTTTGCAACTGCCATGATTTATTAATGTAATGGACTGTTAAATCCATGTAGAAATGATTGTATCAATTATCTGTCCAAATATTGGAACAGATATAGACACGACCATCCATTGCAGTAAATTGAGCAATTAATAATTTTTTCTTTCCTTAAACAAAGTTAAAATATTTCTTTTAGTAGTATTTCTAGTTATAGTGTTAGCAAGTGGATTAATATATGATTTTAAAAATTTAATGAAACCATATTTTTCACCAAAAGAAAAAATGAATTTTTCAACACATATAAATTTGACTAATCCTCTTTTATAATCCTTATCACTAAAATTAAAAATAGATTTTTTATATGACACGTACCAGGATATTTGCGTTTGGATTCTTTTTTCACTGAAAAATTTCGTCTGATGCTTTTGCTCCAAGTGTCGTTTCATCATTCCATATCCTCCGCCGATTTTCCATTTGTACCGTGTATTACAATATTTGAAAATTTGAACATATTCGGAATTTCCGACGGACTCCCATCGGAAATACTAAGGTACATTGTTTGTGTGCTTTTGCGATATATATTGTTGTTATGTCCCCACTTCCTCCTCCGATTAAATTCCAGGACTATAAAATAATTTTAAAAAAAATTGTAAGAATAAAAATAATAACGTGGAAAAAATTAAGTAGACGGAAAAAATAAATTCAATAAAAAAAGGATGCAACTAAAAAAATAACAGGATTAAAAATTACGTTAACAAAAATTATGTAAGCGAGAAACTATACACTAGCGAGTAAAAAAAATTAAGAAAATAAAATAATGTTAATAAAAAATAAATACGTTACAAAAAATTACGAAGGGAGAAAAAAATTATGCAATTTAAAAAAATTACGTCAAATAGTATTGTGTTTGTTGTTGGGAAGGTGGTGATGGTGGCGGCGGCAACATGTCGGTTTCAAGATTTTGCCATGACTCCTCGATTGTGAAATCGTCTGTGACACATCAAACTTAAACCCTACGTCGTTCCGACGTCATTACATGCATTTTTGGGCATTTTTAATTAAAATGCATTATCATTTGATATGAAATATGACATGAACATGAATTATATGATTTGGAAATGGTAATATATGAAATAGAGATGTTAAATAAGCTAAGTCTTAAATCCGTTTACCGTCGAAAGACATAAACGGAGCCAATAAGAGTTTTTGGCTCGCACGACCGAAAAATGTCAAAAACGCGCAATATTTTAAAGTAAATGATTTTGATATGTTTTAATATGTTTATGAATATGATTTAAAGAGTTTTAGAACCATAATTCTACGACGACATTGTACGGTTTCGATTTCGTGAAAATCGTCGAGGTTTCGGAGTAGGGCCCCGACCGAATTGCGAATAATTTTCGGATTCTGATTTTTACGAAACTTCAGACACGTGTTATACTATTTATTTTGACACCAAAAATGAATTTTAAGTTGGTGTTGGACTCAATTAAGTGGCTAGAATTAGAGAAATTGGAGAAAGAGTAAGTGAATTAGGTTTACTTAATAGTTAAGTTTGGTTTAAGGAGAAAATGGGTAGTTTAAGCAAATTAGAAGCAGCTGATGTTATATGCATGTGCTGGAGTATTTTGCTGGCAGAAATGAAGAAGTGAAGAGGTGAGAACAGGCTGGAGTAAAGGGAGAAGAGAGAGAAAATGTGAAAGAGAGAAAGAAAAGAAAAGAAAGAAAGAAAGAGTGAAAAGAGAGAATAGTGGGTAAACATTCGATCCAACACTTTTATTATGCTTCTGGGATTTTTATGAAGTGAGTAGAAGGGATAGATAGTTAAGAGAGAGGCTGGAAAGTGAAGGGGAAGAGAAACAAAAATTCTGGGTAGGAATTCTGGTTTCTGCCAGTCTCAGGGTGCCTACTTTGTGAGCTTGTATCTTTAAATCTAGAGTGCATGAGAGAGATTGGCTTTGATGGTTCGATAGAAGGTGTGTAGGGGAAGAGATTAGTAGTCTTGGATCACAGGAAGGCCGCCGGAGGTAGTTGTAACAACCGTTGGAAGTTGGGAAAAAAATAGTTAGATTTTGGAATTGTGAGAAAAATAGAGTGATGAGCCAACTTTGAGGACTTGTATCTTTTAATCTAGAGGGTTTCTGGGAATTTGGCTCCGATGGTTAGGTAGAGGATGTGTAGAGGAAGAGAACGTTGGTCGTAGCTCGCCGGAAAGCCACCGGAGGAGGACGTACGGTCGTTTGGAAGTTGGCTAGAGAGCTAGGGTTTTCGGGTGAACAGTAGCAGGGGAGAGGAGGAAGAAGATCAAAATGATAAAGGGCTGTGTCGTTTTGACCCTCAAAGGCGCGCCCAAAACGCAAGGAACGACCGCATTTTGAGCTTGGGTCCCGCGGCCAAAACGCGCAGAACAGCTGCGTTTTGAGGCCAATTACGTGCCTGGCACCTGATTTTGGTAAATATCCTATTTTGGCCCTTGAACCTTGTTTTCGTGTGCATTTTAGCCCTTCTGGGTAATTTTGTAATTATTTTAAATTACAAATTGGTCCCTGAACTTTTAAATATTTATATTTTGACCCAGAGACTTTTATAAATTATATTTTGACCCTTCCAGCCTAATTTCGACGTCCTGAATCCGTTTTTGATGTTAGAAATTAATTTAGAGATTGTTTTAAGCCTGAAAATTAGAGATTAAATGTTTTATTAGAGAATTTTATTTATGAATTGATTTTAAAGAATTAAAGAGTTAATTTAAAGTTTATAAATGGTTTTAATAATTATGATTAATTATAATTATTATATGATAAATAGATATTGTTAATTATTTTTAATATGATATTAAATGATTTTAAAGCAGAGATTTTTAAAGGTTGAGTTTTAAATCATAAAAAATTATACGGATTGAATTTAAAATTCAATTAAATCAGAGAATTAAATATTAAAGCATGCATCATAACATATATGGATTCCTGATTTGATTTGTTGAACATTATTGCTATGTTATGCATTATAGGAGCATCAAGTTTGCGAGCGGCACGGGGTAAGCAACCCAACCCAATCGAGCTCACTGCAAAGAGGTAAGTGTTAAACCCACTTATATGTGTAGAGATGACTATGTGAAATTGATAAATATGCTTTATTGAATTGTTTGAACCGGTAATGAAGTCCGGTCAACTGTGATATATGAATATGAGATGTTATAGTTTTTTTTGAACTGTTTGGACCGGTAATGAAGCCCGGTCAACTAGAGATATTTGATATATGAATTGTATTGTTTGTGGTTCCTGAGTCGGTATTGAAATCCGACCAGTTGAGTTACTTGATCTGATAATGAATATCTATATGTTGCTATAATCGGTACTGAAGCCCGGTCACATGTTTATATGAGAGATTATATTATTAAATGTATATTGCATAAATGCATTTCCACAGGACTTAACTACAGGCGTTGTGGTTATCGTAGCCAGTATTTGCAAATTTCACCAGATGAAACCTAGAGTTTCCACAGAGAGGCCTACGGGTTTATATGATATAGAAAGACCTACGAATTCTATATGCTACAGAGTGATCTTCAGATCTTACAGAGAAAGGTTAATCTTCGGATCCTTATGATCGACGGTATTTCGGGTCTTACATTTTCACTGAATCCAGTCAGAGAATCTTTTACAGTGAAATTCCTAGGGCAACACTTGGTCGATAAATCACATCTAAAGAACAGAAAGACATGTCACTTTGCATACTATGCTATAGAGATGATCATATATGTTGAATATGACTTGATTTCACTGCTTATTGTTATGCTTTGAATAAATTGCCTTATATGTTGGCTTTATATAAATGTGATTTACACTTGCTGAGTATGCGACTCATCAAATCGCAATATATGTTTCAGGTCAGCAGTCCGAGTGAAGTACTGACGTTTCACTTGTCTATGCTCAGGTCGGTACAGCTGAAGCCTAGGATTTTCTCCATTTCACCATGCCATTCGTACATGTTGCACATAGTTTTTGTTTATACTTTGTGATGTAAGCATAATTATATGTTTTGGCATGTAAATATATGTTATTATGTTTATATGGCCTTTTGGATACACAATTATTTATATCCATATTTTGTTATATGTAAATTATATGGAAGAGTATGTTTTTGCAATGCAGAGTAAAGTACTTCTGAAACAAAGGTAAAGTTATTGGAAATTGTCTAACATGCTTTGTTACATGTTAAGAGATGATTGAGATGAATATGTTAATGTTGCTAACCGGATTAAAAAAGAGATAGTAATATGTTAAAAAAAAAACATGTTTTATGACATAAGAGTATAAGTAAAGATGTTATATCGTCAAAATGGCTTGGGGAATTTATGGGCACCCCCTAATAAACATTTGAACTCTTGTTGGATCGACCGGATAATCAAATAAATCATGCATTATCTGGTATCCAACTTCTTGAATTTCGGGTTCCTTACCCTTTCATCTGGCGACACTTGATTCGGTTTGATATATATTTTTTTTTTAAATTGAAATGAAGAAGATAACTAATATAATTTGGTGAAAAAAAAATTAAATAGAGTAGTGGCATAAATATATTTGTGATTACGGAGAAAAAAATAAATTAACAATAAGAGAATTAATTAAATTTTTGAAGAGAGTATGAGATTGTAGAGAGTGTGAGCAAAATGTGTAAAAAAAATTTTCCACCCCCTCCAATTTATAGAGAAATTCGAAAATTTTATTGGACACAGAATACTCTCGGAAACTACTCGTTTTTTACTGTTCGTAGGGGCAATATTATCCAAAATTCAAAATTAAATTCCTCCCAAAATATGCCCTACAGCTTGGAACCGTTAGGCCAGCCGGCGGGTTGGGCTCAGCGGTTATCTCCCCCTGCCATAGGCCTGTCGAGCCAGACAGCCCTAGCCCTGCTGCCCTCTGCCACTCACCTGCCACAAGCCCGCCGATTCGACCACGGTTCTAACCGGCGGTTAACCGTCATTTCAAAATTTCAAATTATTTCCAGTTAACCGTCGATTTAATTGGACGGTTCAGACGGTTCGAAGACGGTTACGGTTTATAGTGGTTCACGGTTCAAAAATCCTTTAAACCTTAACCGGACTGTTGGTCGACCGATTACGGTTCACTAGCGGCCCGGTCTGGCAAGCCAAAACCAGCAGGCCTAACTAGAAGTCTACCTCCAACATTGATGCCACACTTGGACCCACTAAGTCTAATGAAAAGTCAATAGCAGTGGTGTTAGGATTGGGAAGCTAGATGCCGCTTTATGATGGGTATTGACACCAAATTGTAGAACGCCATTTATGTGTCGCCTCACAATCACATGGTGTTCTACCTACTCCTTTGCTGACTTCTACTTGTGTTACCCCTACATCTCCATTATACTTTAGTGATTGAGGAGTCAATCGACTCAAACAAATTGTATACATTTGCAACGGTCGTTTACTCATCCATTCGAAAGGTGGGAAAGGCTTTTGTTTTAATAAAAAAATTTAGCAGTTTCATGGAATCAAGAACTCATCGAAGTTAATTGAATGGACTGAATGAAGAATTAAGCAGAAGTAGAAAAAATTCCTAACCAAGAAAAATCAATTCTCTTCCTCTAACTCTAGAATTTGTAAAAAGATTAGGATTGGGAGGAACAAGTTAAGTCTAAACAAAAAGTAAAATTGCCATTTGTTAAAACATTACAAGAAAATTGTTGATTTTGTGTTGAAACTAACAACAAATAAATAATTGAGAAAATTAAGTAAATTACTAGTTAAGTAAATAACATATAGTTTGCTAAATTAAGTAAATAGCAACTTAATATAGACATTTACACTTATACCTTTTTACTATTTTATTTTAATTTTAGATTTATTTTAAAAAGATAAAATAAAATATTTATTATTTTATTTTCGGAAAACAGACTATATTAAACATAGTCCTACCAGAGTTATAACTCAGGTCGCTATTGCCACTATAGCTCAGTCACCGCTCCTCCTCCACCAAAAGCATTCAAACCGGCGTTCTAAGTGTACTAGTGAAAAGCTTTTATGCTGGTGAGTCATTTGGTACCTAAGAATCTTCATTGGGGACTACCACATGCCTAGAAAATATTCAATGGAAATTTGAATTGCCACTGCTAAGAAAAACTAATTAGAAACTTTTTGTTCATTTTCGGTCAAGATTTAGACGGTTACCGGTTGATTTCTTTCAATATAATTGCTTCCGACATGTTTTTAGCCGATGTCCATCGATTTACGCGCAAGCGGAGGGTCTATTAAGGGTGGTGCAGCAATGTCTCAATTGGAAGGAGAGAGAAAAAGAGAAGAAAGAAGATGGATTTTACGAAAGATTATATATTAGTCCCTGAAATATTTTCTATCTTTTCCGTTAAGTCTTTAAAGGATTAAAATGTAAAATAAAATTTTAGGTGTTTGAATATAAAAATATAGGTTAACTACTTATGAGTATATAAAAAGCAATTTATATACTAATTTACATAATGTAGGGTATGTAAAATTTCATTTTTATAATATTTTACATATTGATGGATATGTAAATATCTATTTATATATTGATTTACATACTAATATATTTATTACTACACTAACTTTTATTTTGGCCAAACAAACAATATAAAATCAGTATGCAAACAATAAACAAAAGTATGTAAATAAACCACTATTATATAAAACATACAAATAATCATTATGTAAAGATTAATATTTACATATTGTTCGACACATATGATGATTTTTTAATTTTTTTTAAATATAAAATCAGTATGTAATTAATAAAAAATTATAAAAAGTTATAAAAAATTAAAAAAAATTATGTAAACAAATCACTAGTATATAAAATAAATAGTTAGTATGTAAAAATTCAGTATACAAAATAATTTTTAAATTTTTAAATTTTTAATTTTTAAATATAAATTGTTTGAGAAAAAAGTTTATATTATGTTGAGTATATAAAAAATATATTTATATTGATGAGTATATAAAAATCGATTTATAAAATACGTACTGTTTATTTGTTTATATACATACTGATAGTTTATTTAATTTTTTTTATTATTTGCATACTAATTTTTTTATTGTTTGTTTAACAAAAATAAAGTTTGTGAAGTAGATGAATATTTTAGTATATATATAATTTTTTACATAATATTCAGTGTGTAAATCAATATAAAAATTTATTTTTATATACTCGTCAATGTGTAAATCAATATAAAAATTTATTTTTATATACTCGTTAATGTGTAAATTAATATAAAAATTTATTTTTACATACTCGTTAGTATGTAGATCAGTATAAAAATTTATTGTTATATATCAAACAGTATTAAACTTTATTTTTACATACTTATTTTATATACTGTTTATTTGTTCACATACTCATTTATATACTCTTGCTACAATTACATAATAACACCTAAACAATAAAAATTTTAATATTTTAATCCATAAAGGACCTAAATGTAAACATTAAGAAACTTCATGGACTAAAGTATACTTTTTCATATCTTTTCATCTTCTTTGCTCTTCTTTTGTTGTTCACGTTTAGTGTCACCGCCGCAATAATTTTCAGTCGGTTATTCTTGTCGGAACTGGACTCAATCTGACTGGGATCACATTGGAAATAAATTTCCTGACTGAAACCAACTTGCAACAGGTCGAAAACTCAATGAAAGTGACTGAATCTAATTGAAATCATAACAGCGCTGCATATCTTTCATCTAATTTTTTATTGGCTTCATATATTTTGATGGAGGTTTTGAGGGTATCGGACTAATCACCGGCACGAGAGTTTTCGACTGGTACTCTCAGATCTTCGATATGATTCTACTGGCAGAGGAGGCATCGACAGAGGCTTAGCTCCGGTTGGCTTCTCCAGCAACATAACGTTTATGTATATTTCAACTTTTTTCATATTTAATTTTTAATTAGAAAATTTAGTATATTAATATTTTAATAATATGAAGGGTACTTTTGGATTAAAAAAATATATATTCTAAAATCTACTATTTAGTAAATTTTTGGAAAAAAAAAAAAAAAAAACTATTTACTACACCAAAACTTATAAAATCTGCTATATACTTACTTGCCTCTAAATAATTTTGCAACGGAAGGACCACAAAGTTGTATGACAATAAACTTTGTGGATCTTTAAGTATATTTTCCAAATATGAAGTACATGATAGCAAATTACTTGATAACTGAGAGATATCGGCGTAATTATCACAACCAATGTTTCTGGTTGATCAAATAACTACCAATCAATTACCCATTTAATTGGTAGTTGATTTGTTTTGAAAATTTGGATGCACACTAAATTAGGGCTGTGGTTTGGTTGCTAATGCTTTTTGGGAAACCATAAAGTTAAACCCAAAATAAAATATTTTTAAAAATTAAGCACTAAATTTATCAAATTCTTTGGATTGGTGACTAATAATTTTATTTTTATCTCCAAAGGAATATACATAATTTTTTTAAAAACTGTACTGAAATCGGAATTGAAATAATTAAAATACAGCATTTGTAGGACTGACTCGGGATTAAAGAATTTTAATTTGCGTTTTTTATTCCTATTCCTTTGTTGGAATACTAAACTTTAAATAGTTTATGTTTTTTTAGTGTAAAAAAGTGTGGGAAAAATTAAAAGACATGGATTATTGTTATTTCTTGAAAGTTTTAGCTTAAAATATCTTTAACCAAATCTTAAAATTAAAATTAAAATAAGAACATTTTGATTTGATTAAATTACTACAATTAGTAGTGGAGATTAGACAAAAAGAACAAGTTTATGTTCATTTTAATTGAACGATTAGTAGTATGAGTATGATTTTTGTAACTTAATATATTTATGGATTTTTAATTTAAATTGGATTGCAGAAGTTGGTCCAGCCTTATCCAAAACTGAAAAGCTACCTTTTTGTTCCTCTTCTAACCACAGGATCCGTTTTAACTTTTAAAAATTCCTATTTTCTCCAAATGAGGATTTGTAATGTCGTCGACCTTCATCTGTAGCTCACCTAGTCTTCTGCTTCCTCAATGGAGCCACGCTAACACTCGCTTCTTGCTGTTCCTTCGCTCCAACAATAATCTTAACTTCCGTTCAACCGTAATTCACTGTTCTAATAATGATTCAGTTCCCGAACAAAATCAGGTACTTTTTCTGTTTTCCAGTTTTGATCATTTCTGCAGGTTTTCATTTCTGGTTACATTGTATGGCAGTTGGGTTATGATCCATCCGAAGAGTTGCTAGGACTCGAGACTGATCTTAAATCAAGGTTTTTGTTCGGAAAATAGCTGTTTGTGTTTTATATATTTGTTTGCTATTATTACCAACATACTAAAATTTGATTTCAGGAATTTTATATCTGGTCCGTCTAATCCAAGATCTTGGTTTGGTCCCAACGGCCAATACATTAGAGAGCTTCCTTGCCCAAGTTGCAGGGGAAGAGGTTATACTTCATGTCCTGAATGTGGAATTGAAAGATCTAGATTAGATTGTGCTCAGTGTAATGGGAAGGTACTTTGTTTTGCAGAGGTGTTAAATCCTGTATGAACCTGAATGAACTAACTAAAATGCGCAATGCAAATTGAAATTTAATTTTGATTGTTGCAGGGGATAATGACTTGTCGACAGTGCTTGGGCGAATGTGTCATCTGGGAAGAGTCAATTGATGAAAAGCCATGGGAGAAAGCTCGCTCAATGTAATCTACCTCATTCTTTCTTGGTTTTGCTTTTTGTAATCTTTCTTACTTGTAGGGCTGAGCGGTTCCAGTTCTGGGTCAGTTCATGTCAGGAATCGAAACATAACCATTTCGGCAGTTCCTTGAATTTGGAACCAAAACCAGACCCATTTTTCAGTTCTGGTTCCGAAATATCGGTTCTTCGCCAGTTCTGGTCCGGTTCGGTCCGGATCCAAATCCAGTTATGGGTCCCCCGCAACCCATGCACAGCCCTACTTGCTTGGTTGATGAATTTATATGTTAGACATGGTGAAAGTCTCAGAGTTCATTGTTAACGGCTTCATTGTGATGCACCTGGTAGTTTACGAAACCATAGGCAATGAGTTTCATTGTGTTGGGTTTATCCATATTCATTGAAGCTTTCATTGCTTATGGACCTAAATAGTTGAAGTCTTTTGAAAATTTTTTTGTATTGCTGTCTGGATGAGGTGCTGAATGAATGACAACCATTGACCCTATTTCTTTTTCTTAGTTCCCCACTGAAAGTGAAAGAGGATGATGAAGTCGACAATTTAGAAATACAGTTGGACATGAAGAAAAAGTCCAAGCGTGTATACCAGTCACCTTCTCCTGAAGTTGGGCTGAAGATCAGCCGATCACTAAAAGTTGGTAGCTTCACCCTCTTGGACACATTTTATATGTTAAGCCTAGATGGATAGAGTGCATTTATCTTAACATTGATTAATAGAAGCAATCTAAATCATGCTTTAGATTTGTAACTTCATTTGCAACTCATATTGAATTTGAGACATAAAGTAGATGCCTTGATGCATAAGGCCTTAGCCTGTCAACAATTGATTCATTTTCACATATTATATACAAGTCTTTTATTGTTTTCCCTCATCTTATCAATATCTTTACCTAATTGGTGGTTTGTACAAAATACATAGATGATTTATTATTTCTTTTGATCGTTCTGATTGGTCTTTATATTTAGATTCATGCGAAATTATGAATTTTTGCTACATCATGATCTTAATCTTCTTTGTTTAGTTGGATGATTGCAGAGTCTTAATGCCAAAACTGGACTGTTTAGTAAAAGAATGAAGATTATCCATCGCAACCCTAAGCTTCATGCACAAAGGGTTGCTGCAATTAAGGTCTGGCACCTTTAAATCTCTCTCTCTCTCTCTCAAATACCTATTCAATCAATAGAAATCGTTGAAGAACTTTGTTTCATCATTTTGCTGGAGATTATTTTCAATTTCTACTGTAGTGTCAAACTGTTAATCAATCAGTACAGTGCACTTTACGACTTTACAATGCAATGCAGAAAGCCAAAGGAACTGCTGCAGCAAGGAAACATTCTTCTGAAACCATGAAAGCTTTCTTTAGTGATCCAGAAAACCGTCGCAAGAGGAGCATTGCTATGAAAGGTTGGGCTACCAAATTGCTTGGTGTTTGACTAACTCATTTCAGTTATACTTTTATGTTCCTGGGCAGTTCTCTAATCTACATCTAGCTTTTTGCGATCACGCTGCAGAACTAAACCTCAAAAATACACTTGCTGTTGTTTTCTATTGTTTTTCAAGGGGCCTGATGTTCCCTAAAATTGGTGAAAACCTTGAGAATGACTTCTTGGATTAATGAAAAACCAGTTGTAGTGACATAGCCAAGTAGTTTAAACATTTCCATATAGTAAACACATTGCTTGTGTTCACTACCTATTCTCATCTGCACTTTTTAGATCCATTATATAAAAATTGAAATTTCTAGTTTGTAGAAAACGATTTGTAATTTGCATTCATTACCCTCTATCTCTATATTACTCTTGTTTTTTTTTTTTTTTTACCCCATTAAATATAATGGAAAATGATTTATTGTTTCTTGATAAGCACAAATGAACCTTCTAAGGGATTTAGAAAGTGTCAATGCCATACTTAACATTGGATAAAATATACTGACTCCATGTTCTCTTTTTGTATTCAGGAGTGAAATTTTTCTGCAGAAGATGTGGAAGAGAAGGACACAGGAAGCACTACTGTCCAGAACTTAAGAATAGCTCAATAGACAGGCGGTTCAGATGTAGATTGTGCAGGGGAAAGGGCCATAATAGAAGAACATGCCCAAAATTGAGGTTGAACAATCATAAACACCCAATCAGAAGGCAAATCCATTGCAAAATTTGTCATCAAAGTGGCCATAATCGTAGGACGTGCCCTCAACTGATGGGGTCAAAAGTTTCCAGTAGAAAGGCAAAGAAAGGTTTTTTGGTACCTGGACGCAGAATATACACCTGCCATTTATGTAGAGGAAAGGGACACAATGTAAGGACATGCCCTAACAGAAACACAGAGGCTTCTACTTATTCTGAAAATAAGCAGGATGCCCAGAACCCTGTTATGGAGTAATCATGCATTTTGATTTAACTTGCAAGTTGCAAGGGAAGAAAACGTTGCTGTTGTATGAAAAGGCTTTTCAATCTGGAATTTCCCTAAAGCAGGGTTAACATTAACTAGGTGGGGACTCATGAAAATTCTTTTAAATTTGGTCCCTAATCATGATGTGGAGCCTAATTGTTGCAAATTATTCCTTGTGTCTTTCTCACTAGCATTTTCTCTATTGTTAATAAAAGATATATTTAATGTATTATTAAGAACAAAATATTTAATTTTGATTTAGTAGATAAAAATACCACCTTATCATTCCTTCAGAACAATGTTACGTTATTTATTATTTATATTATTTATTATGTAAACGGAGTATTTTTCAATATTTAGAAAAATACTTTCTATATTCTGTTTATGGAGTTCTTGTTGCGGGTGGTCCACAATTTTTTTTTAAAAAGAAGAAACAATTTAGCAAATAGTATTTTTTAAAATATTAAATACATACTTATATACTCATTCTATATATTTTTATACTTATAATTATATATTTAGAACGAAGTCGCTCCAATTTCAATTTCGTTCTAAACTATTTGGTATTCAAAATTTCATTCCATAATATACTAAATATTTTTCAAATTTAAAAATTCAATTCCATACCATTCTGTTGAAATTGGATATGGTTTTGAATAATTTTAAATTTTTGAATCATATATAAAATGTTAAAATATAAATTTTAATATCATTTAATTTAAATATATGTTAATTAATAAAATAAAATAAATCTGAAAACTACAATTATATATATATATATATATATATCAAGATTTTTCTAAAAAAAAAAACAAACTAAATATCCAAATAACTAAATAAATGCATGAAATAATATCATTCAAGTTTGAATATAGTTAACAAGTTTTAAAATTAAATTCTGGATATTATGTAAAAGCACTTCTTAATTTTTATTCAGTTTTTAAAGAATGCATTCGATATTTCAAACTTTCAATCTAAATAATAATTTTGATTTCAATTCTAAACCAACCTAAGTTACATCCTTAGTACACAATTGAAATTCAATTAAAATAGAAAAAAGTATGGAGCAATAGTGAATGCATTTTAAGGGAGGATATAAAAGTAAATCTCTAAAAAACTTTTTAATTAATCCATCATATTTGTTGCAATCTACAGTTAACATTTTAAAAAAAATTTAAGGGTGCTCTGGATATGTGGATTAATTTACTGTTAACTTCAATTTCAACTAATTATGTTTTTTAAATTTAAAAATATATTATAAATTTTTATATAAAATAATTATGAAATGTGATATGTGATATTTATAATAACGGAAAATTTAAAATAAATGTCAGATGATTTATAATTGTTTTTTATAAAAGACCGCCCCATATGTGGGTACGTGCTTATATCAAACATTTGATTCATGCTAGACTACATGACACCAATAGAATTTTGACACGTTAGAAATGAAGCAATGGTAATTAAATAACGTAAGGAAATTTTCTTACATTGCGATTCTTCGGTCAGAGTTTCGAGTCAAATTTGCCTTCTCTGGGCCGGACAGTACTTTATAATTGTGATGAAACGATGACCATGTAAGTATCAACAGTCCATTATCTTGTTCTATATATTCCTTCATTCCTAGTCATTGACAGATCTTTAAAAAAAAAAAACAAAACAAAACAAACACACACGGAAGAGAAATGGCAGGTTTATACGACAATCTAGCCGGAACTTACAAAGACGCCAGGCCGAATTTTCCAAATAAATGGTTTTCCAAGCTAGCTGATCTAACTCCTTGTCACTCCCTTGCTTGGGATGCGGGCACCGGCAACGGTCAAGCAGCCGTCGGTGTTAGTTCCTCCCTGCTTGCTTTTCCTCTAGATTACTTTCATTTCATTATCAGCTGTATTTGTGAATTGAAATTAAAATTAAATGTTTAAAACTTTTCAGATCGCAGAACATTTCGAGCGAGTGATTGCAACTGATATAAGTGCAGAGCAATTAGATCACGCCCAGAAAAGTGATCGAGTCCAATACTTGCATACTCCATCGTCAATGACTGAAGATGAAATTGTAACCATGATCGGAGGGGAAAATTGTGTAGATCTAGTAACTGTATCTGTAGCCTTACATTGGTTCGATCTGGAAAAGTTTTACTCTCAGGTAAAGCGCGTGCTACGCAAGCCAGGAGGAGTAATTGCTGTGTGGACTTACAATATAGTCCAAGTGAACTCACAAATTGATTCTATATTATGGAGTTTCTATGAGAAATCGCTTCCTTTTCAACACCCGAATGCAAAATATGCATTTGATTGTTACAAAACGATTCCGTTTCCATTTGAAAGCGTAGGCGTAGGGTGCGAAGGGCAGCCGGAAATTCTAGATATGCATAAAGAGATGTCATTCGAAGGGCTTTTGGGGTTGCTCAGTACATGGACTGCTGTTGGTATTGCTAAACAGCAAGGTGTGGAGCTGTTGTCTGAGGATGTTATCAAGGAATTGGAATCTGCTTGGGGTGGCCCTCATTTGGTTAGAACTGTTAATTTCAAGACTTACATGCTTGCTGGTAAAATTTAAATTTTTATTAAATCTTATTAATTGAATGATTCAAATCAACATGGAATATATAGCGTTAGGTGGGGAGTATATTTATAAATGTATAATTTAACTTTTTCTAAAAAAGGAATTGGTCCCTTTAACTTATGAATCGCATTTTCTAATATGTATTATTTTGTACCTTAAAATATATAAACGCCATTAACATTTAATTTCTCATGGTGATGGCATAATGTTATAATTTTTTTTTAAACAGAGATATCTGATATATTTTTCATTAATCAAATTTAGGGTACAATAATTATATTGCTCAGGCTTAAATGATCCATAAGAAGATTATAAGAACATTCAAATTTTATCAATACAAAGAAAATAAACTAAAAAGTCAGGTTTGTCAGATATAGATGTAAATCGTAAATGGTACTTTTGAATCCTACTATTGAGCATAGGTCACCAACTAATTGTCAAATCAACCTGTAAATGAAGATTCCCCGGGCGCTTTCTCTGTCAAAATCCCTTCTTTCGAGTTTGTGCTCAATATGGAGAGAATACGAGAATACTTTAGATTGTAGTACCTCAAAATACAGATCTACATTAATGACAAAATCTTTGCAATATGCACAAAACAAAATTGATCTATATTTACTATAAAAGAAAAATCACAATTTTGTCCTTGATTTTTAATGTAATCTACAATTTTATCTCTCTGTTTTTTTTGAAATAAATGATTTTGTCTTTATGTTTTCATTCCATTCAACAATGTTGTCCTTCATTAAATTCTGAGCATTTTCCATTAATATGTTTTCATTCCATTCAACAATGTTGTCCTTCATTAAATTCTGAGCATTTTCCATTATATATATATATATATATATATATATATATAAAACAAACAAGAATCACCTCGAAATCAATTGAAGGTTCCCAATCTAAATTTAATTAATCTAAAAGAACCTTCACTTCCAAAATAGAAAATAATTGAATTAACGCCACAAGTTACTTGATAAGTCGATACTTACATTTTCAACCTTTCCTATTCCCTTCCATCAATGTTGATTTCTTAAGTCCACCTTCAATCTGTAAAAATGCCTCGTGCGAAGACTTGGGCCACCAAAAAACTTGTGGAGACAAAGAAAATGGTGACTAACAAAGAAAGTAGAAAGAATGAGGTCTCCAAGGAGAGACGAAGCAAGATTTCACAAGAAAAAAAAAAGAGAAAAATGGCGAAGCAGTGCCAATAGAGAGCTCTGAAGGGCTCGAAAGTATAGAGGAAGAGGATATTCAAAGGAAAGAAACTACTTCCTCGAGTAAATTGAAGAAACAGAGGCAACATCCTTCTCTAAAAAAATAGAGGAAAACTTATACTCCTACTGTTTATTCTTCCGATGAAGAAGAAGAATCAGAGGCAGAGGAATCAAACCTAAAGGAGTTACAATTTGACATTGGCAGTAAAGAAAATGAGGATCAATATGATGAAAGGTCGGGTTTTAGAAACTCTACTTTTGCTAATTTATTTGAAAATATTTTTGTGAATGAAAAATTATTGCGTGAGAAACAAGTAGATTTCAAAGCTTTAAGAGAGATAAGGATTGATTTGAGTGAGTATTTTGATGAGGACATGCAAGCTTTGCTTAGCTTGTCCAATGATATTTATGATAGGTTAGTTAGGGTATTTTATTCAACATGCGGGTGGAAACTGTCAAACGAGGAGATAGAGAAAGCCTAGTGCTATGCTCCATTTTCAATTGGGTAAGGGTTAAGATAAATGAGTCGACTATGCGTAAAGCAGTTTCCATCTGTTGGATTCGACTCGATTACGGATGAATATAATTATCCTGAGGAGTATTATTTTGTTGAACTTGCCAAAGTGAAGTGGCCAATACTCCGTATGAGTTTGATCGTGATTTATTAGGCACTAGGTGTAAAGAAAATGTAACTCTTGATGATGCACTGGTTATGTGGCATTTCATAAACTATAAGCTTGCAATTTCACTTCTATAAACATAAGAAATATAGTGAGAAAGCATAAGACAATAACTTCTGTTAACTACAATCACAAATCCATGGTAAGCACTTACCCTATGGTTAATTATTGTCTAAGCTTATGATTGATGGTAGAGTTGAGTTGGGTAGAAAGAAGAAGCATAAACTAAATGCAAATGACATAGTAGGACCCAAATATGTCATGAGTTGTAAGATTGTAATGACTAGAGATAGAGGTTGGACACTATTGAAAAATGTCCAAGATGGTGATGTCAATGAATGAGGATCACCAACTGGAGTTGTGCCTACTTGTGTGAAAGAGGCCACTACTGGTAGAGCAAAGAAAACATCACAGCAATCTGCTACAAGCAATGAGGTGCTGCAGGAGCTGTAGGATATTAACAGCACTTTTAAACTCATATTTCTCTAAGAAGCTGATCGTATTGCCCAAATTGCTAACTAAAATGAGAGAGATAATAAGATTGATGAAGTATTAAGAAAACTAAGTAGCAAATTTAGGGATAACTTGCATCCTCCAACTAAAAATGCAAATGTGAATATCCCAAGTGGTGGCCAACCAGATCAAGCTGTTGCTAACAATACTGTCAATACTAATGCATGAGATAAATGTATGGAAACTAGTGGCCACTTTTATTTAAAATGTTCACAATTCACTTTGTTTAACTGAGACAAAAGCAAAAGCTTTAAAAATATTAACTAGATTAAGTAAGTTATTAATAAATTCAATGTCTTTGTAGTTGCAGCAGACAATGGTATCCTTAGTAGTTGGTTATGAAGCAGATGATGGTGCTAAGCAAAGGGAAACTGAAAATGAAGACAGTGGTCAAATTGACAATGTAGTGGCCAACATAGCTACAGTACATGATAGTGAATTCACTTGTGTGGAGAACTGTAAGAAAATGATTTATCTATGCTTGCAAAGTTTGTTTAATTTATGTGTATAAGTAAACAATTCACTTTGTTAAACAATTCACTTTGTTTAACTGAGACAAAAGCAAAAGCTTTAAAAATATTAACTAGACTAAGTAAGTTATTAATAAATTCAATGCCTTTGCAGTTGCAGCAGACAATGGTATCCTTAGTAGTTGGTTATGAAGCAGATGGTGGTGCTAAGCAAAGGAAAACTGAAAATGAAGACAGTGGTCAAATTGACAATGTAGTGGCCAACATAGTTGCAGTATATGATGGTGAATTCACTTGTGTGGAGAACTGTAAGAAAATGATTTATCTATGCTTGCAAAGTTTGTTTAATATATGTGTATAAGGAAATTTTTTAATGTTTAATTTATTTTTAAGTGCTAGGGCACTTTTTTTTGTATGTTTTTGATACATTTTCAAGTCATTTGGTTATCTTTTAACTTATTTAGTATTTGCTAATTAAATTTAAGAATATTTTTAAGTTAGTAAAGCCTTGCCTATGTTTATGAATATTTGACCAAGTCATACTGAGAAATTGGCCATAATTTTATGTATGTGTTTGGCCACCAAGTCATAAGAGAAATTGGCCACAATATTTTGGTCATAACATATTCAAGAATTTCATTGATCATCACAATATTAGATATATTTTTATTAAAATACTTGGATAATTCATTTACACCACAAGTTTAAATATAATTGGTCTTAAGTTAATTATCATGAAATACTTGTAATGAACTTGACCTATTGTTGTACCTCTTAAATTATTCAAGAATTACATTGATGATCACAAGATTGAGTTTATTTTTATTAAAATACTTTGATACTCCTTCACATTACAAGTTCAAATATGTGTTGGTAAGCCAGCCATTGATCATGAAATACTTTAGATAATCTTAATCTAGTGTTTTACATCCTAAATTATTGAAGAATTCTATTATTGTTTTACCTACTAAATGAATCAAGAATTTTATTGGTCGAGTGTTTAACATACTAAATGAATCAAGAATTTCATTGATAATCACAAAATTAGATCCATTCATAAAAAAATACTTTAAATGAACTTGACCTAGTGTTTAATCTACTAAATTATACAAGAATCCCATTGATCGAGTGGTTTATCTTCTAAATTTTTAAGAATTTCATTGATAATCACATGATTTGATCCATTTTTATTAAAATACTTTGATAATTCATTCATATCAAAAGTTCTAAATTGACCATATTACCGAAAAACTAGTGGCATATATTATAATGTAGGTAGCATACTTTTGAAAGTGTGCTCCAATCACATGCAAAACTAGGCATAAGTATGCAAAACAGTGGTCATATTAACATAAATAAGATTTATCAAAGTGTTCCCATTTTCATTAAAATAGTGAGCTAAATTCTCATATACAAAAAGATTGGTCATATTAACATCACTATGATTTATTCAAAAAGTATCTATTGTCCACATATACAAAACTAGTGGAAAAATATAAAAAAATAGTGGTCACATTTTCATAACTTTGATTTATTCAAAATGTTCTCTTTTGACCATATATACAAAAGTGTGCACATATTCACATAATTGTGATCTACAAACAAACATCTTCATATAGGTAAAAGTTGTCTAATTGGATGATCAACTTTAGATGTTGCTTTCTTTATAACAATACAATGAACTTAAATGACATCTGACAAATTATTGTCTTTAATTAGGTCTTCCTTACCAATGTAGGGTATTTTGTAATTCTTAGCTCTTTTAATTTCTAGGATACAATTCATACAAGATTGTAATGTCAAAAAAACTTTATTAATATCCATTGAAGGATATCTTGCATATGCTTCCTCAACAGCATGGACAAGTTGGTCAATAGTCGACAGCGCTGCTCTAATTTCAAGGATTCAATAGCATGAAAGAAACCCAAACCAAGCAAATTCATGTCAGGATTATTAGGGAACTAGCAAATCAACTTAATGTGTAATCCTACGGCAGCAGTTGCATGTGTAAAGGCTTCATCATTAACATCAATATGAGGTTTGGCATTATCCTGCTGGATATATATAGTGTATGAGTAAAATGGTGGCCACTTTTTCTTTATTGCGGGCAACAATTTTTCAATCAAAGTGGCTCAAATCACATTTTTAGTCACACTTAAAATAGCATTAGTTTCTATAGCACCTGCAACCTTATTTTTGCTTTTCTTTTTGCTAGTTGCTTTTTAGTAAATGGCCATATGTCAATTTTTTCATCAAAAATATTTTCTCCAAAAGCATCAAATATAAACCTATTTGTGGTAGCTAGGAAAATTACCTTGATGATGAACCTCTTGCTTTGACAGCTTCTAACTGGCTTATCTTTATCTACAAAAAGATAGAATTTTTGTGTTGCATTGCTCATGAAGAACCATTTTTCATCAATGTGAATCATATTCTCCATTTTCTTGAATGGCACAAAACTTTTATATTACTAGTATCCGACATATTCAAGCTAGACAACAACCTACTCTTCTTTTTCTCAGGGTTCAGTTGCAGCTAGATAGAATTACTATATTGCTTCATTTTCTTTCTCTTTAATAGTTTTTGCACAAAAGATATAGAATGCCACAAATATTCAACAACTCTATGAAGTGACGTGTTATCCGCCAATGGTACCTCTTTGCTTCTTTTCGGATCGATTTCCACTAGTTATGGCCCTTTCTATTGGATGATATTGTAAGTGGATCTCATACTTCCTTCAAGATCTTACAGACCGAAATAATAGAAATAGAGAATGCAACAGCTACTTTCTTAACAACATAGGATCTTTTGGAACCCTTTTGAAATTTACACATGATAACATTTCTAATTTCAGTTTTTATTTTTTCACTCAAATGCTTCCTTTTGTTACATTTCTTTATTGATGGATTTGTAATTCCTTCAGGTTCATCAAGCATTGGAGGATAATTCAAATCAAACTAAAAATGAGGCAAATTTACCTTAATTACTTACATTTCTTCCACCCTCTATTCAATGGTTCCCAACTATCCAAATAGAGCTTCTGACATTGAAGAAGTAGTGGTCATTTTACTCTATTGTTAACTACTTAATAGAAGCAGGAGCTTCACAAGTAAACTCTTGTGAACCATATGTTGGTCTTAATAAAGAATAAAATTAAGGGGAAAATGTGCTATCATTTTTCTCTCTTCTTTTTAATTTTTCACCAATCCATTTCGGTATTTTATCACCAGTTTTGAGATGGTAAGAAATAGGGTTGTTAATTTTTTAGTGATGTCATTGAAAAGTGGATAATAGAGGAGTATTATTTCATAGTATTAGTCAAAACATACGAAGAGTGAGTATTTTTTATTATAAAGTGTAATTGATTAGATGAAGAGGGGTTTTGGGGTGACAATAAATAAATTTGATTTTTCTTAATTTACATACATAAAGGAATCTTTTCTATTTATTAATAACGGAGAGATTATAATATGATAATATAATTATATATGATATATGAAGGTAGACGTGTTTTTTTTGTTCCCCATAATTTTAATGGAAAATGGCCAAAATTTAACAAAATAAAATTATTGAATTGAATGTTATAAACATAGGGACAAAATTATTTTATTTTGAAAAATAGAAGTATAAAACTGTAAATTATAATAAAATTCAGAGATAAAATTATAATTTAAAAAAAAGCATTAAAGGCAGACAAACAAAGAAAAAATTGAAAAAAAAAAAAAAGAAAAAACTTTACCGCAGGCAAAACCACCGGTACCTAGGACAAGTTTTTCCTTGCAAAGAAAAGGGAGAATGGAGGATGGAAGTGCAAAATTATATCTTAGAAATTTGATATGTAACATAATTTTTATTTTGTATTATTCTATTATTACCTAAATTCTAGTATGATAATATAATTAATTAATTTACGATAAATAGGGCGGCTTACTACCCTCCTTTTGTAATGCCTTTGTTGAGTTTGGATAATTAATATAATCCAGCTTATTTTTCAAAACAAAATATCTTTTATCTATCTATTCTATTCTATTACATTGTTGACGATTAGTATATGATATGACATAATATCATTTTTTAATTTTTTAAAATTAATTACACTTAATATAATCAAACTATTCATATTAATTATAATTAAATTGTTAATTTTTTAACTAGTCATTCTTTTATTCTATAACAAATAATTAATGCAAACTGAATTAATAAAAGTATTTACTTTTACACTATTAAAATTAAAGTTTATTGTATTCATAATCTATTTTTATACATAAATATATAATAAATTATATAGAATAATGTGACTCAATGTTAGTGTTTAAATATTTATGTAACATTTTAAATATTAACATAATTTACTTTAACAAATAATAAATATTATATTAATTATTTTAATTTAGTTTAATTTTTAATTTTCACTTATAAGTGTTAGTTATAGTTATATTAAAATATATTAGATATATGAATTATAATAAAATATTATTATTTTTTAATAATTATGAAAAGAATGATAATTTTTTAAAAAATAATATTTATATTTAACCATTTAATATTTATTAAAATATAGTATTTGAAATAAATTATCCTATGATAACTTTACAAAAATTTTAAAAAATATTTTAAAAACGTGTTACTTTTAAATAGCATAAATAATAAAAAATATTAATAAGTAATTCATATTTAAAATTAATTTAAATTAGTAGGATTTGAGTTTTTCAAAGTGAAGTTAAAAGACAGAAGTGAAGAGATAAGAAATAGAAGGGAATAGAAAGAGAAAGGGAAGTAGAAAAACAGAGCACGACAGAAAGAAGAAAAAAAAAATAACAGAAAAGTAAGGAAAAAAAAGAGAGGAGAGAGAGACTATGAGACATTCCTTAACGTCTAAGGAAGCATAAGAACAGAAGAGGAATGAGAGAAGAGAGAAAACGAAGAAGAAAAAGAGGGAAAACAGAAGAGAAGTAGAAACAGAGGAAGAAGAAAAAGAAAGAAAAAGAGGAAACCACTGTGCATAGGAAGCTCAGGCCATCGTAAAAGGGACTAACGGAGCTGAGCGGACTGCCGGAGTTAAGGGAACGTTGGAAAAAGGGAAGGAAATCGTTGGACAAAACCTGGTTACTGTTCTTGTGAATAGTAACCAAGTTGTAGGCTACTAGCGAAGAAGATGATCAAAACGGCAGCTTAACCTGCATTTTGAGGTATTTTTCCCTCAGGGTACCTCAATTTTATAAAATATAAATTGGTCCTTAAATTTATAGGTTTATGCAATTGAGTCCCTCTAGAAACTTTTAACGCTTTTCAATTTAGTCCGTTCGGATTATAATTTCTTCAGATTATATTTTGATCCTTGAAGTTCTGAAGCGCATGCAATTGAGTCTTTCAGAACTTTCAAATCTTTTCAATTAGGTCCCTCACCTAGTTAATTTATGAATATTGTATTTTGATCCCTAAACTCACTGCTAGACTTCAATTGAACCCTTAGAAACTTTAAAACTTGTGTAATTGAGTTCTTGTGGGTTCAATTTAGAATTTATTTTATAAATTGGACTAATTGGTGAATTAATTAAACTAAATTATGATAAATATTGTCAAATACAATTAATATATAAATTGAATTTAATATTAAACACAAATAGCCTTATTAAATATTTTAAATATAGTAAATATATGTCTAGAGTTGGATTTTCAATGAAATAAAATATTTAAGAAATGTTATTAATATGATAAAAAGAGAATAAATATAGTCATGCATTTCTTTTCATATGAAATATAAATGAGGAAATTAAAGATTAATATTGAATTGTATAGGATCATCGAATATATGAGGGGGAGCAATTAGAGCTATAATTTCAGTTCTGATTTTGAGGTAAGTATAAACTTCAGATATGATAATTAAAATGATTTGTTATTTATAATTGAGATATTTGTGAATGATTACTGATTTACTGGATGATTTATTAACTTGAGATATTGATTGTTTGTTAGATCGGCACCGAAACCCGATCAATTGACTATTGAAATTGAGATGAAAATACATATGATTATATAGATGTCATACAAAAACATTCATACAAGACTTAATAAAAGAGTTGTGACCATTTTGACCTTATATTTGCAATATATTACCGGCGAGACCCACGCATCATTATATGATTTTGTAGGCAGGACTTACGGGTCAATATATGATTTTACAAATGGACCTTCGAGTCATACAGGAACTTGATATGGCTAGTCATATGATATAAGATCTATGAAATTCTCAGAGCAGTACTTGGCTGGATAAGTCATAACCAAATTAAATGAAATCATACAACATATGCATGTGCATATTGATGTTATTAATTATTGTTATGAAATGGTTGATATTAAAGATTTAAATTGTAAAGGTTTATATTTGCTTAGTATGTGACTCATCAAATCGCAATTTATATTTCAGTATCCAGACTGTAAGTGTCAGACTAAGTCATAGCGTGAAGATAACACTTCAGACTCGATTTTCCATAGATAGGTTAGCTAAAGCATAGGGGCACTCTTCCTCATTGTTACATCTACGTGTATAGTTGTTTTTAATAGGTTTATGTTAAATAATGTATAAGTATGATACTATAAAATATATTGTTTATAAATGTATAAGTTATATGATATAAAGTAGAGCATGTGATAACTATTGTAAATTATAGTAAATAATGTGTGACGTATAATATATTTATATATAAAAAAATAGTATCGTTTATTTAATAAATAGTGCATATAGGGATAGAGTTGTCTTAAGTTTCTTCCATATTGATGGTTTGAGTCAATGCAGATCTTGTTTTTTATCAGATCATAGTTTTTTTTATTACTTTTTATTTTATTCTATTTAATTTCTTCCTTTAATAAGTTTTAAATTTCTATTTATTTGAAATAATTTTGTTTCTTAAGTCTATTAATCTATTTCATTAATAGTATTTGAGTTTTATCTCTTAGATCTATTTCATTAAATCTGGGTTTTACTCCTTGTGGGTTTATTATTTATGATATTTTATATACTTTTGTATTTTGTTTATTTCGATTGTCAGTTTGAAATACAAGTTAGATGATTGATTGCTGTTGTATATAGATTAGATTTTCAAGTTGGATTATAGGATTCTGATAGTATGGTCTGTTCCTCCATTAAAATTTGATTACTCAACACTTAGATGTAGTCAGTTCCCGAAAAAACACAATTAAAGAAAGTTTCAAATATCATACAATATAATGACCAGTTTTTTACCCAACAAGATCATTTATAGCAAAATATTCAATTATTCCAAATATGTATTTCTTATTTCTTTACAAGAAAAATTTAATATACTCTATTTTTATCACCTATAGATAAATTGCCAATTTATGTAAAAAGAAAACTAATATGATTTGAATTTGTTTATTTATGTTCTATTATAATTAAAATTTTAGTAAGACATAACCACGTATGATGAGAGTATGATGGTAATCCATGGGGCATCCTCAATCATTATCTTAGTGTGTGATTGTGTATTAATAAAAAAATCTTAATAGAATAGGATTGCGAATATAATTTAAAATAGTATTAGCAAATAATACTATGTGATTTGATTTTTTTTTTTTTTTGGAAAGGAGTGAGTTAAATTTATTTAATGTTATCATATTATAATTCAAATTGAGTATAAGAAAATAAATAATTGCATATAATTACGTAGAGATGACTGTATCCTTAAATATATAAATTTAATTATGCAAAAAATTATTTTGTTCCAATGTTTTGTTTTTCACCGCTCTATTTTTAGAATATAATTATTTAGCCCCTCAATTTTGTCACTATTATATTATTTTGTTCAGTCTATATTTTCATTAAATGAACTCAAAATTATAATTATTTAGTTCTTAGATTTTATTTAAATATTATGATTTTATTAATTTATTTTTAAAATATAATTATTTGTCCCTTAATTTTTTAATTATTACATTAAACAGTCCATCCGTACATATTTTTGTGATTGTTAACAAACTAGTGAAGAATTGATAATTTGACTAGAAATTGTATTTTGATTGAAACACGGGATTGACTACAGTCCCAGGTACTATCAGTTTACTTATTTGAAGATTTGAAGACTAATTTGAATTTTTTAACTTATCAATATGGGAAAAAATTATTTAGTCTATTAGTTTTATTTAATATAATTATTTCGTCTCTCTTAAGATAATACTTATTTAGTCATGTATTTTGTTATCTTACACTATTTTAAATGGATAAGAAATTATTCTTTTTAGTCAATTTTCAAAATATAATTATTTTGCCACTTAGTTCTGTCATAATTACATTAAGTAATCCCTTGATTTTTACAATTACAATGAGTGTTTGTACTATGAATTTTGAAATTTTTAATCAATTGTAGAAAAATAAATTATGTTGTTCGTACATATATCTAGTTCTAATGAAACATAATTTAAACCCTTTTAGAATGTTTGTATTTTTGAAATAAATTATTTTCTAAATACTAAATTAACTTTTGTTAAAGTTTTGAAATTTTTAATCAAGTAAATTATTCAATGAGAATTTTTGAAAGAGGGACTGTTTCAATGACTTATTTTATATGTTGTTTTATTTTAGAGAATTTAGAAATTTTTCTTAAATTTTACAGAAGAAATCTCCTCATTTTATATTTTCATATAATTTTTTTGTTTTTGATAAAAAAATATTTTGAAATTTGTTTTAGATTATTTAGTTATTAGAAAAAATTGAAAATAATACCTAATTAATATATAAAAAATCCAATACTAATTATTGATTCCCTTATCAATTTCAAAATTCTCACTCCAGTATTCATTTTTTTTTTACGAAAGGAGAATTATTTTCCAAAATATCCATAGATGTTTTCCCTTTAAATTTTGAGTGCATAATTGGCTATTTAAAAAAAAAAGTAAAAAAGAAAACTTTAAATTTTGAATGTATAATTGTCCATTTAAAAAAAATGAAACCAGATGGCTTTGTCGGAGAAAACGGTTGGAGTTAGGGCTCCAGTGCTACTGCTGTTGCTATCTACAACAGATCAACGATTAGAGCCTACCGGTTGAAAGTTCTCATGCTAGTGAGTCATCCAGTAACCTCAGAATTGCCAAGCACCAAAGGCTAACCAAAAAATTGATCGATATTCTAGATTGTTGTTGACGAAGAAAACAAAACAGAAGCTTTTCGTTGGTTTTTTTTGTCATGATTCCAATAGTTACCAATTGGTTTTTATCGATATTCTTGCTACCAACGTGATTTTGACTAGTTTTTATCGAGTTTCGACCTTATTCCCGTCAATATCCCGAGATCCTTCACCGACGAAAATGGAGCTTTGACTGTCCTCATTTTTTGGCAAATCTGGATGGTTTTCATTGTTTTTCAGGCTACCTATTTGTTGTTGACGTGATTCCAACCATTTTTTGGTTGGAACTATCCATTTTTCTTTGAGCAGAAGTTGGAATAAGCTCGCCAAAAATCTCATCGGAAAGTTGGGTTCACTGGAATCCCTCGTTAGCAAAAATATATACTCATTAGATATCCTATGCATACATCTATCCTAAAAGTGATCTTGGTAGCTTATTGTGATTGTTTTGTCCTAAAAAGCTACAATTGTCTTATTTTTATATTATTTTTAGGTTTTTGGACCTTTAGACTAAAGGTCTTACAAATTCAATGAAGATTGTTAGAAATAGAGTTAATTGTGGCAAAATAATATAAAATAAGGGTTATCTAGTGTTAGTGTTTATTGCCTAGGTCATTTAGTTAGATTTTTATGTTATTATTTTTATTAATAATAAAAAGGTGTTATTATCATTCATATATATATATATATATATATATATATTACTGTTATAGAGATAATAATAATTTATAACTAGCATGAGTATTGATTTGATAATCATAAGATGATTATGTGTATAGTGATAGAAATTAATTTCATAAATACTTGTTAGAGAACAGAGTATTGAATAGACTCATCTTGAGATTACTACATGAGTTAGTGTTATAAGTGAATCTCATGATAGATATGAATTAATCCTTTGACTTAAGATTGTCATAGTTTCCAACCCGAGAACTATTATGTTTTAACATAATCAAATGTTATCCGTAACTGGATAATCATAAAGGTTATGATCAAACATGATGGAAATCATGTAGAAGATATTGAGCAATCAATATAGAATTTGTCTATCTCTTTCAGAAAGATATCTTTTGGGCCCCTTGATGAGTAAGACTGTGAAATGCATGACCGTGCTCAAATGAATTAATAATGTGATCAATTTCGTTGTTTTGTCATTCTACTTGGAGAATCGAGTAATCATAAGTTTGGATAATATAAGTATGACACGGACCATGACTTATGTTCAAACTAGATATCGTGTGACAAAAAGATTAATGCATGTACTATGATTAGGCTTAATAGACAAACCAGCCTTATATTAATTGGGTAGTCATAATGTTTTGCTAGAGGCCAATTATGATTTATAGGCTTGATAGAGATTTAACCTACTACCAATTAATATAAGTCTATCAGGTCATACATAAGAATGTGTTTTGGCTGGAAATAATATTAATATTAGATATTATTATTATTATTATTTTCACAATAATACATGGAATCTATATTAGATATGGATTTGTCTTCATTTGCCTATCCAATTTTGAATTGGAAATTAAAATGTTATATAAGATAGCATTTTATTCAGAAAAAAGGTTGGAGAGACCAACAAACAAAAAACATGTGGGCAAGGAAAAGAAAAAACGTGAAACCCTAATCATTTTGAGAAGACGGTTTTGAATCCTACCTAATTATTGTTCAACGAGCTAACACTCCAGATGGAAGCATTCGTGTGGATACTAATAGAGGGTGTTCGTGATCTACACACCTCTTTGTTCAACAAAGATTTTGAATCATTAAAAGGTTAGTTTTTGAGCCCTTTTATCGAATTAAACGGATCACATGGATCCTGGAAGAAAATCAGAGATCAAAAAATTTTGTTTTCGTTGCGGGTTTTGGTTTGTAGTGATCTCTGTGATTTCCTAACATTTAAACCTTTTTAGGAAAAATAATTACCAATAATAACTAAAAAATCAATTTTAGGGGTAGAGGTATACATAGGATATCTACTGGTATACAATCCAACAAGAGATTTCAACAAACTCAACTTTCCGGTGAACTTATTTCAGCTACTGCTCAATGAAAAATGAATGGATTACTATCGAAAAATGGTCGGAATCACATTGGCAACAAATTGGTAGCAAGAAATCTAATGAAAACTATCCAGATTCACTGAAAAATTGAGAACAGTCGGAGATCCATTTTCACCGGCAAATCTTCAAGGCAACTCAAAGATTCCTATCTCGATGGAAATAACTTGGAATCTCACCACCAACCTGATTATCAACAGAAACCATAAAAAAAAAGCCTGTAAATAGATCAAAACCGGTCAAAAAATCATGGTTTCTGATTTCCACGCGGTGGCAATCTAGAACATCGATTGTCATTTTGGTGGCCTTTCAATGGTCTGATGGTGATTCGAAGGGTACCAAAAAACTCACCAATACGAGAGCTTTTGACCGGTACACTCTGACAACGGTCTATTGCAGTTGGCAGAAGAGGCAGCGTTGAATCCCTAGCTCCAGTCATCTTCTTTGGTTGCTTTTATAAAATTGTGATTTTCATTTTTTATGACTGCCAAAATTCTATTAAATTAAAAAATAGTTCTTTTTTTCTTTTCCAAAACTTGATGTGGACTTCTTCAATTTTTACCCTAAATTTGTAGATGATCTTATATATACCCCTTGCTTTCCCTAACATCTGTTTATTGGAGGGAATTCCCTTTCATATTCCAATTGTCATTATCCTCAAAGGCCCACTAAACCTAAAAGAGAAATCGGACTATTTCAAAAACACAAAGGGAAAGACTCATGTATAGTTTCCTTTTTAAGAATATGAACACATTTAATGTCTTTAAAGTTTTTGGTCAAAAATAGACTCCTTTAATGTTTGTGGCAAAAAATAGTCATTTTGCATGAAATTTTTTTGAATAGTTTATAAAAATTTTATGAACTGAATATGTTATGAATAGGTCATGAACAATTTTCAAACTATTTATGAACAAGTTATGAATAGTCGGTAATAGGATGAGTTATTTTTAAACTTTAAAATTTGAGAGGACTATTTTTAAATTTTAAAACTTTAAAAAGGGTTATTTTTGTCATTTTTACAAACACAAACCCCATAACATCTTTATAAATTTTTGGTTTAGAGAATGTTATAGAAGTAAGAAGATAGATTTGAGAATTTAATGACACTTTCTGGTGACTATGACATGTAACCTCAAACTCAGGTTCTTCTTTAAATATAATTCCCTTCAATTGGAAGCAGATGTTTTGCAAAAATTGCTTATGTGGGGGATTTTACTTATTGGAAGAAGATTTATGTGTTTAACTATTTGCACTAATTCTTATTCTATTAGTAAAACTCAACCCTCAACCAACAACCTATTTATAAATAGTTTGAAAATAACATAATTTTAATAATTAGTCTTTGGTTTTAACCACTTAATTGGAATAAATGAGTGGAAGTTAAAAATCTAAGACCTAATTAAGCATTAGCTTTTGTATTGTGCATTACAAATTTTGAGAGTTGAAACAATGATGTATTTATAGATATTAAAATTTCGATCTTTGTGGGAACTTTTTTACAGTTGTAGTACTGTCTACTCTTCTGCATTACTTACATTTATATTTTCCAAGTAACCTCAGCTTATTTTGTAAATAATAGTAATAATAATAAAAAAACTCTCTTTTTTTGTTGCATTAATTTTACTCATTCAGTTCAAGTTGGATAACTTGTCGTGTTTAGATTGTTATACATAAGATTTTGCTATTTATTTTGATCAAAGGTTACGTGATTATGTATTCATTCAACTAACTATGGTTGAAGTTGAGTTAACTAGGAAGGACAAATATGAAGGAAAGAAATTTTCAATTTCATCCTCATATTTTAATTATAATATAATTATGTAACGAATTTTGAGCATAATTGTTGGAAAGTTGAAAAAATAGTGTATTAGTGATATTTATTTAGTTATTAAAAATAAAAAAGATAATGACAAAATGGCATTAAAATACCCAAGCAAATATATGTCCTAAGATAAATTCAAATACGATATCGATATTTTTTTGAAAAAAAGAATTATATTGATAATATAATATATCCATGGTGATAACATGTAAATCCAACTTGTTTTTATTGTTATATTTGTGTTGATTTTGGATTATTTGTGCTTAAAAGTATAGTTTTATTTGATTTATTGTTTTTATGTTAGGAAAATTTGATTTGCCATGAATGGAGCGAAAAGGGAGCATAATTGAAGCATTTTGAATAAAGATTGAAACTGCGGAAGGCAATCCGATCATTAGCCGTGGGCGAGACTAAGCGAAAAACGGACCCGAAACACTTCAAGGATTATTTCTGCTCGTTTTAAAGTCTGGAAGACCGATTTATTATTAATTTTAGTGGGTCCTGTTATTATATTAGTTGACCCTACCTTTTGGGAGGTATATAAGTCAGTTTTAGGTCTTTCTGTAGACACTTTT
>CANUEY010188638.1:0-10447 GCA_948099555.1 Croton setiger
ACCGTCGAAAGACATAAACGGAGCCAATTAGGGTTTTTGGCTCGCGCGATCGAAAAATATCGAAAACGCGCAATATTTTAAAGTAAATGATTTTGATATGATTTTATATGTTTAAATACATGATTTAAATAGTTTTGGGACTAAAATTATACGACGACGTCGTACGGTTACAGTTCCGTGAAAATCGTCGAGGTTTCGGCTCGGTTTAGGGCACCGATCGAACCGCGACAAATTTTCGGATTTCGATTTTTGCGAAACTTCATACACATGTTATACTATTTATTTTGACACCTAAAATGATTTTTAAGCTGGTGCTGGACACAATCGGTGGCTAGAATTAGACAAAATGTGAAATGAAGAAGTGAAAGTATGTTTATCTTAAGCGTTAAGTTAATTGAAAGGAAATTGGATGTGTAAAGTGTTTTGGCAAGCAGCTGCTGGATAGTCTTTGTAATTGGCACATCTGGAGGCTTAAGGGAAGAGGTGGAAAAGGGTTAGAGTGGCTGGAGAGTTAGAGGAAAGAGAAGAAAACGAGAGAAAAGAAAGAAAAGGAGAAAGAAAGAGAAAGAGAGGAAATTTGTGTAAAACCTTTTATTCAGTGTGTTTAGTATATTTAGTATGTTTAGTATGTTTCTGGGATGGTTTAGAGTTGATTAGAAGTGTCAGAAAGTGAAGAGAGGGGCTGGAATTGAAAGGAGAAAGAAAAACGAAATTTTGGGTAAATTCTGGATTTTTGGGCAGTTTCATGAGGGGTACTTTAGGGCTTCGTATCTTTCAATCTATGATGCATGAGAGAATTTGGCTTTGATAGAGTTGTAGAGGGCATGTAGGAGAAGATTTTGGTATATTTAGTTTGTCGGAAAACCGCCGGAGGTGGTCGTAACGACCGTCGGAAGTTGAGAGAAAAATAGGAAGTTTCTGGTTCTGGGTAAAAATCAGTGTGGAGAGCCAATTTTGAGCGTTTATATCTTTCAATCTAGAGGGCTTTTGAGAATTTGGCTCCGATGGTTAGCTAGAGGGTGTGCAAGGGAAGAGACTAGTGGTCATAACTTGTCGGAAGGTGGCTGGAGGTGGACATACGGTCGCCTGGAAGTTGGCTTGAGAGACTGAGTTTTGGGATGAACAGTGGTGGCTGGAGGTTAGGGAAGATCAAAACGCAGAGGAGGCTTGCATTTTGACCCAGAGTTCCGCGTCCAAAACGGCAGACGGAGGCTGCGTTTTGGCTGAGACTTCAGCGCCCAAAACGGCAACAAACCTCGCGTTTTGAGGTATATAGCGTGCCCAGCACCTGTATTTATTAAATATCACATTTTAGCCCCTGAAGTTTCTGCCACATTTCAATTTAGTCCTTTTGGGAAATTTTGCAAATATTTTTAATTATAGATTGGCCCTAAACTTATAAATGTTTATATTTTTTACCCAGAGACTTTTATAAATTATATTTTGGCCCTTCCAGCCTAATTTCGACGTCCTGAATCCGTTTTAACGTCAAAAATTAATTTTAAGGTCATTTTAAGCCTGAAATTAGAGATTTAAATATTTTATTAGAAATTTTTATTTTTGAATTTATATTAAAGTATTAAAGAGTTTAATTAAAGTTTATAAATGATTTTAATAATTATAATTATGTTTAATTATAATTATTATATGATAAATAGAGATTGTCAAATATTTTTATATTGATATTAAATGATTTTAAAGCAGAGATTTTTAGAGATTGAGTTTTAAATTATAGAAAATTAATCGGATTGAAATTAATACTCAATTAAATTAGAGAACTAAATATTAAAGCATGCATCATAGTTTATATAGGTTCCTAAATTGATATGTTGAACATGGTTGCTATGTTATGCATTATAGGAGCATCGAGTTCGAGAGCGGCACGGGTGTTGACGCTTGATTTTTGCCCGAAAAATAACCGATGATGATAATGTCCAAGCTCGATGAAATTCCAGAATTCCGAAGCAGCTCAGTTCCTCTTTCTCTTTAAAAATATTTAAATGTTTTTAATTCCAAAATTTTCTTCTTCAAAAAAAAAAGTATTAAATAGGTGTTGAATTTAAGTTTTATAGTGTCAAAAAAAAAATTTTAAAAATTATTTTTAATTTTGGATTTCAAATTTTATTTAATTAATTTGGAGTATATTTTTCTTTATTTTATTTTGGCTTTAATGTTGGGTTTAGAGTGTTTAATTTAATTAAAAAAAAGAAGAAGTGAATTTAAAAAGGAACTAGGGATTTCATTGAATCGTGGCGGGTGAGAGAATGATGATGGAGAGCGCGAAGATGGAGGAAAAGGAATCGTGGAAGCGAGATTGAAGGAAGAGGAGGATCGTGGAAGAACGGCTTGAGGATAAAAGCAGGAGGCTTCGGCTGGAGAGGGCTTGGGTCAGTCAGAGGTAATTTTCGAGAGAGTGAGAGCTTTCAATTTTAGAAAATTGTAAACTTGATTTTTCAATTGGAAATTTTCTAGGGTTTTCGAGTTTTTCAAATTGGGAATTTTTTAGTTAGGGTTCTCTCTGCTTCTAGATTTCAAAATTTCTGTCGAAGAACATTGAGCCTGTAAGGATTCTGGAAAATCTCAATAAGAATTTGGACAAATTATGAGGTAACTTGTATTTCAGCTTCAGTTTTAATCTTCATCTTCCGTTTATAATGATGAGCATGATATAGCAATCTGTTTGATTTGAAATTGTTGATGGTTTATTTCGTAATCTCTGTCTTTTTAGTTATTATTATGGACGGCTTCTATTATTGTAAACGTTAAGGTTGTTGACTATTGTTAATCGTATTGGGTATTGCATTTGTTAGCTATTATTGAGATTCTGGTCGTTCATGAGATTCACCTATTTGTTTCGAAAATTGAATTCATGAGTATCCTGCTTCTTTAGTTTGTGTTCAATGTTGAAGTGAATAAGGTTGCATGAAGTAGGGAATTTCAATCCAAAATATTCATGAATTAGTGCTTGAACTTCTGTAACATGGTTTGAACTTCTACATTTATGTTCACTGCACAATTTCTGTTCACATTGTATTGGAACATAAAATGGCATAACCTGGTATTGTTTATAGATCATTCAGTAGTAAAATATTTTTGTCTTCAAATTGTCAATGAATGTTCATTTGTATTGTTGTTCCCCATTTGCATCCCAGCCTGTCATTTATTCAGTTCCCTTATTGTTTTAAATTCTGAGATTCTTGCTTCTGTTTGGATAATAGTATAAGTTGGTTGTCTTCCTGGAAGTGTTTGAGGTTATCATTCGAGTCTCTCACATTTAAATTTACCAATTGATTATGTGAACAAAATGTATGAAATAGGTCAACAGGTGCATACGATTTTCCTTGTTTGTTGCTGTTCATTCGGATTGTTAATTCGTACATGTCGTTTGTTAGCTTGATATAAATGCCGTCTGATTTGATTTGATTTAATTAAAATCTTAGTTTCTTCGTTGGTGGATTCCCGTTCTCCTTGTTAGTGGATATCTTTTGTTGGATCATGGACAAATATGTCTGTACATTGTTAGCCACGGAGGTTACTTAGTTGTGTGTTATTGTGTCTGTCTTTTCGGTCAAGTGAAACTGCCTGAGATTAATTGCAGGTCCCTGAGCCCCTATCACTGGTTTTTCTGTCTGGTTTTGGGTCTGTTGTGGTTTGCCTAGTCTTAGTCCTGGCTGTTTACGTTTTCTACTCAAAATCATTGTGTCTTAGTTTTCATTTTGGATAACTCTACTATCAGTTGTCATTGAATGTTGTTTCTGCCTGGACAATAATGCGTTTGTTACTGAGTGATACCAAATGTTAAGGTGTCATTTAGACAGATTAACTTGTCATCATGAATACTGTTATTGTTGGGCATCCTGTTTCCCGTTTCTGTCTTGTGCAGGCGTTTATATTCTTGATTTTGCCTTGCAATTTCCATCCAGCGGTGGTATATATTTAGTGGTTGGTCATCAGTGGTTATATATGCTGCATATGCTTCTCACATTTAACAATTTAACTTGATAGGCAGTGTAAGGAAGATTTTCATGTTTCTGTTTCACTTTCTGGGCAGCATTAAGTCTTATGTATGCATGTTGTTTGCAATAAAGTTAGTTGTCCAAACACATGAAATGGTCTGCAGCTTAATGATCTATTTTATTTAGTAGAAACCATTTTGGTCGTATGACTGTTTGAGATCAATTTCTTAGCTTGGCATGAAATGAGCCTGTGCTGAAGCTGTTGGAAATGTCAAGGGCAGATTTGCACTTTTTTTTAAAGTTTGAGTGATCCAATTGAAATTTTGTTCGATTAGTTTTTAACTGATTGTCTTACATGTTTTATGATTAATTATAGATAACATTGCATGTTTAGGGGCTGTCTGATAACTTCCATAAAATTAGGGACCATTTTGCAATTTTTCAAAAGTTTAGGGACCAAATCGTAATTTTCTAATTCTGAACCATATTGCAATTTTGATGTGTTTAATGTGTTTGCAAGCTGTTTTGATTCCAATTCTGAAATGAATTTGATTTTGGGGCAATTTTGTAATTTTCAAAAATTAGAGGACTAAATTGTAATTTTGTATGACTTGCACTTAAATGTTATTTTGCATGCTTGAATGTTTGATTGGTTGATTTGGCGTTTTTATTAATCCGAATGGTTGATTTTTATGTTTAAGGACTAAATTGTAATTTTTATAATTTCGGAGGATTAAATTGTAATTTTCCCGTTTTATGTCCTATTTTGTAATTTTTGGGTTTTGGGTTTAATTTGGGGGTTTTATGGGTAGAATGTAATTAATAGGTATTCGGTTTGTAATTAGTTTTAGGTTTTATTCTCCGCACTTTACTTTTTCGCAATTTACCGCTTTCTAATGTGTATTTGGCGCAAACGATTTCAATCACCGCTTAGGAACATCGCTTAGTTGCTTTTAAAAAAAAAATAATAATAATAATCCAACTTAACTTAAAATTTGGAAAGTGAGTTTTGGTTTAAGAGGCCGGTGAATCCGGGCGTTAGTCGAAATGAAATTTCGGCTAACGTACCCAACCCTCTTATCTAGTTCAGACTAGCTTTATTCAAAAGTAAAACGGAGTCAACTTTTTCTAATAAAATTTGGTTTGGGTTTTTCATAAAACTAAAACTGGTTCCCGAATAGGTGGCGACTCGTAAAATGTTTTTTAAGACCGACTAGCTCGGCACCGATCCAAAATTGTTTTGTCACTTCGAATTTTTATCTTTTCGGTTTACAAATAAGCCGGAAAGACCGGAGTCGGACCGTCATCAACGGGGTAAGTAGCCCGAGGCCCCACCGAGCTCACAGCAGAGAGGTAAGTGCTAAACCACTTACTTACATGTATAGAGAGTTGATATGTGTTATTGCTTAAAATGTTATATGAAATTGTTTCTGAACCGGTAATGAAGCCCGGTCAACTGTGATATATGAAAAGTGAAATGTTATAGTTTAATTGAATTGTTTGGACCGGTACTGAAGCCCGGTCAACCAAAGATATATGATATATGAATTATTTTGTTTGTGGTTCCTGAGTCAGTACTGAAATCCGACCAATTGAGTTATTTGATCTGATACAGAGATATATATGTTGTTTTCACCGGTACTGAAACCCGGCTACATATTTATATGAGAGATATTGCTATGAAATGTATATTGCATAAATGCATTTCCATAGGACATAATTACAGGCGTTGTGATTATCGTAGCCAGTGTTTGCAAATTTCACCAGAGAAAACCTACGGGTTTTTATAGAGACGCCTACGGGTCTATAAGATATAGAAAGACCTACGGGTCCTATATGCTGCAGAGTGATCTTCGGATCTTACAGATTGATCTTCGGATCTTATAGAGAGAGGTTTGACCGACAGCATTCCAGGTCTTCCTCATTTACTGGATTCAGTTAGAGAACCGTTTGAGGTGAAATTCCCGGGGCAACACTTGGTCGATAAATCACAACTAAAAAACAGAGAAAACATGTCATATAGTATTGTATGCATACAGAGATGATGTTATATGATAAATATGGTTAAAACTCATTGCTTAATGATATGTTTTGATTATATTGCCTTATATGCTGATATTGTTTAAATGTGGTTTACACTTGCTGAGTATGCGACTCACCAAATCGCATTATATGTTTTAGGTCAGCAATCCGAGTGAAGTACTAAGACTTCACTCGTCTATGCACAGGTCGGTTCAGCTGAAGCCTAGGCCTCTCTCCTCTCACAGTTCATATTGTACATGTTGCATATAGTTTTTATTATGCTTTGTGATGTAAGCATAATTATATATGTTTTTGGCATGTAAATATATAGTGCTATGTTATATAGCCTTTTGGATAAACTGTTGTTATATCCATGTTTTGATATATGTAAAGTATGCTATGTTTATTTATGCCTATAGTAGAGAGAATGACCAGATTAACCTCAAGTAAGGTAAAAGAGAAAAGATGTCTTATGCTGTTATATGTTTGTTATGAGAATGGTATATATGTTATAAAGATTAAAACAGAGATAGCAACATGTGATGTATGATATGTTATATAAAAAAATGGCATGTTTATGACATAAGAGTATAGTAAGAGGTGTTACACAGCGCCACCTCAAAAATCACACTTTTGGCCTTAAGGCCTAATAAATCCCCTTTTCCCCAGTGGAAACATACAAAATACACCTTTTTGGCCAAAAGGCCTAAAAATAACCTCACCTAGTGGAGACATTAAAGACACACTTTTCGACCGCGGACGTCGTTGAACTGCTTTTTCGGCCACTAGGCCTACATTATGCACTTTTAACCGCGGACGTCGTTAAACTCCTTTTTCAATCACTAGGCCTACATTACGCACTTTTTGACCGCAAACGTCGTTAAACTCCTTTTTTGGCCCCTAGGCCTACATTACACACTTTTCGACCGCGGACATCCTTAAACTCCTTTTTTCGACCACTAGGCCTACATTATACATTTTTCGACCACGGACGTTGATAAATTCTCTTTTTGGCCAAAAGGCCTAAATACACTTTCACACACTCATACCATGCATACATGAATCCCACCCCTCCATCACGCCTTTACATTGACCTTGATCTCTCATTTGAACGAGAATATGTAGGCATATTCGAGATATAACCTCGAATAGCAGGTCTCCCCACAATCCTTTCCAAATCTTCACATTCCTACATTACATACATTTAAGAGAAAGACACATGGATATGAATGCATGACATAACCTCTGAATCCACCTCGGGTTTGAAGACTAGTGTATTTCATCCATTGGGGCGATTAACCTAGAAATAGGTTAATCAGAAAACGGAGTCATTAGGGGTTCTTTCTTAACTTTTTCCCTTTAACAAAATAAATTAAGTGGCGACTCTACACACATACACACATATCACCCCGAGTGAACATCCCGGCCAACCAACTCCCTCGTGGATCGGCTCGGAAGGGCGCTCCTTCAGTAAGGATTCACACCCAATAATGATGGATAAAGTCACAACCCCAAAATCTCTCTTCGGGTGTTATCGCATGCCTTTACTATTTGACCAGAAGGTGTAAAATTGGAAACTTCCAGACCCAAACAGCTTACTACCCTTAAAGGGCATATGTTTAAGGCTGACCCATTATCAATGAGTACCATGGGCACAGTTTTGTCTCTGGTTTGGATTGTGATGTATAGGGCTTCATTATGATTACCCTTATTCTCTAGCAGATCTTCATCTGAGAACCCAATGTTTTGTGTCTTCGAGGCTTGGGTTAAAGTGGCCATAAGTGTTTCTAGGCTTACTTCAACCAATGTTTGGAGTTGGCTTAACACCTTGCAAAGAGCTTGGCGATGAGGGAAAGATGAGGCTAAAAGTTCCCATATAGATACTGTAGCTTGGGTTTTCTTGAGTTGGGTTAAGACTGGGCCTTTTTTGGTTCAGGGGTTCCTCCCCTTGGTTGGTTTGGAACTTTATCCAGAACAATGGGTTCATATTGCCTTCCACTCCGGGTTATGGCATCAACCTCTTGAGAAAGATCATTCAGATCCAAGACACATATAGGATCAAACAGTTCCTCTTGAGTGATTATGGCATTTACCCCATGGTTGGGTAAAGGATTAGTATTGATATTGGGTTTTTTCTTAGGTAGGATTGACCCATTGTCTACCAGGTCTTGGATCCGTATTTTTAGGGTCCAACAGGCCTCAGTCTTGTCCAACTTCCTCGGTGGAACTCACAGTATTCATTAGTTTTATAGTTGATAGGTAATGGGTTAGGTGGTGGCCTAGCCTCCAATGGTTTGAGGTAGCCGGCCTTTACTGCTTCTCAGAAGACTAAAGTGATTGGCATTCCGAGATCAGTGTAGTTTCTTCTTGGTTGATTGTTGCTCAAGTTCAAAGGGTTAGTTGGGGTAATACTAGCCACTTCAATAACTTTACTTGGTCCAGTAAGGATTTGTTTCTTGTATCTAGTTGAGTTATCTTTGAGTTGACCCAATTGGATAAGGTCTTCTACCTTAGTTGCAGTAGCAATGAATGGCTGAAAGGTAGGTAGGTATTGTGTTTGTAATTGTGATTGGTAGACAGGAAGTAGGTTTTTAATGATTATATCGACCTGTTCTTGTTTTGAAGGTCAGTTAATCATTTGGGCGACCTTTGCCCTCTATTGAAGTTCCGGTTTTCCGGATTTGGAGTTTTCGGATTTTTACCAAAAACAAGTGACAAAACTATTTTTGGTTTGCGATGCCAAAACTAGTCGGTCTTAAAATCATTTTAAAGAGTCGCCACCCGATTTCGGGAAAACCAAATTTCAATTTTCAAAAATGACTCCGTTTTTATTTTAAAGGCAATGGTCAAATTTCAGAGATTCGGGGTAAGGGGATTGGGTACGACGGTTCAAGTTATACTTAAACCGTCGCCCAGTAAAACCGGCCTCTGGTTTGTTTTTCTTTCCAAAATTTAAGTTTAAATAAAAATGTCATTGCTGTGATTAAACTAATGATGTTCCTAAATGGCGATTATCGGTCATTTGCGAAAAACAAGTTCAAACAAAGAAAGCGGTAAAATGCGGAAATTAAAGTTCGGAAAATTACAAATTGGTCCTCAAACTTTTAAAAATTTGCAATTAGGTCCCTAAACTAAGAAATTATTAAAACAAACTTTTAAACATGCCAAATTATCTAAACAATCAATAAAACATGCAAATTCAACATTTAGGAACAAAACATGCAAAATGACATTTTAGTCCCTATATTTTGTAAAATTACCAAACTGCCCCAATTTGGAAAAATCACTTAAATCACCATGAAATAGGCCTATTAAGTCAAACAATTCACAAATTTTGCAAATCTCAACATTTAGAAGCAAAACATGTCAAATTACAATTTAGTCCCTTATCTTTATTAAAATTGCAATTTTGCCCTCTTATCATTTAAACCTTCCAAACAAACCATTTAACCCACAAACAATGTCATAAACATTTCAACTGCATGTAATCTTCCTATTTTAGTTTCATAAACAACATTTACCAAGATTTTCACTTCATTAAGTATCATGAAATCAATTAGAATTTCATCCAAGGATAATATATGCAATCTAATTTGCATTGAAAACCCAAAAACAACAGTTCAAATATGATGATATGAATCCATTTCTTAGCTGTTCCAAACAGAGAATCAAAACAAAACAATCTAAATTTTCAACAAACAATAAAAAATGAAGGTAATGAGCATTAATGGCAGAATTTTCCATGCAGGTAAACTTAATAATCTGGACAACCTATAGTAGATAGTAAGGCAGCCTCAACATGACCAACAAGGAAAAAAATTTAAGAATACAAATGAGCAAGTAGCCAATGCACAGCTGTTGACGCTTAATTTTTGTCCTAAAAAGTACCAGTGATGATAATATGCCAACAGTTCAATGAAATCTCCAGAGTTCCAAAACAGCTCTTGTTCGTTCAATTTTCAGAATATTTTAAGTTTTTCTCTCTTCTCAAATGGTTTTAGTGATTTAAATTCAAGTCCGAGAAATTCTCTTTTCTTCAAAAAATATATGTTCGAGTCCTTTATTTTTAATTTGTGATTTTTAAGAAAAAGTAAAAATTAAAAAAAGAGAAAAAGAAAGAAAATTCCAATTTTTATTCAAATTTCCGTTTTTGATGAAGTTTCAATTTTAATGTTTAAAATTTGGTTTTGCTTTAATTACCATTTTAAAAATTAAAATATGTTTTAAAATAGATATTTAAATAAAGTTTCAATTTTATTTTTGAAAAAATGAAAATTAATGAAGGGAATAGGTTGATTTTGAGAAAATTGAAGAAAAAGAGTGAAATTGAGGAAAAATAGAAGATTTGGGGTAAATTAGGAATTAAATAAGGGAAGGAAGGGTGCAATTGAATTGAATGAGAAGTTCTGGGGTTAAAAGTGGAAATATAAGAAATCTGAGGGCTGGAATTGAAAAAGGGTGTGGAAACA
>CANUEY010188764.1:0-11755 GCA_948099555.1 Croton setiger
CCTAAATCAAAACTCTAAATATTCATAATTACTCATGCATAATACTAAAACTATAAAATTCAATCATGCATAATTTTTCGAACCCTAAATCATAATACTAATTATTCACACCCTAAAACTAAATATGAAAAAAATTATATAATAAAAAATTAGGATTAAAAAAACATACCAGGAAATCGCTATAATTCCACTAAACCGTCGAAATTTTTACTATATTTGGTAATTTTTTGAATGTAAATGTGAAAAACTATAGAAATTTCCCCTTTTGTATACTGCGGTGAAGTTCGCATTCCAGGATTGCGAACGCCATTTCAGTGGAAACGCGCCCGCATTCAAGGATTGTGAACCCCTTAAACGTGCCACGTGGCGTTGTCCCAACCTCTTCCGTTAAACGCTGTCGTTAAACGCTGTCATTAACCCTGTCAACTCGCAAACAACAATTGCGAATTGAATGTATTCGCATAGCTCAAATGCGAGCTCCGTATCTGCTGTCCACATTTGAATTTTAAGCCCCTTAATTGTATTTGATCCGCATTTGAGAGAATTTCCAAACTAACCTCTGAATCGGCCACCATTTCTACAAATTATAGGTCTCCCACTTCTCAGATTGACCTTTCTGCAATTGTGTTGGATCGACAATCATCGTGGATGTTGAGTTTTGAAAGGTAAGGATAAAAAGAGGAGAAAGAATATTTGTTTTGTATAATTTTAAGGATTTAAGAAGATGAAGAAAGAAGAAACTTGCCTCGCCTTTGCTTTCTTCTCTGTTGAGAATAAAGTGCCTGTGACAATGAGTCATGACTTATTTTCAAAGCCAAAACTAATCACTAGCTCTTATAGACAAGAGCTGAGAACAAGATCAAAAGCCTTTCTTAAAAGTTCCTCCTAGATACAATGACTTACATACCCACCTCAACATTCTTGGAAAATAATCGAATCGAGGGTTCAAAGTCTTCTTAGAAAGCAAAGCGAGCGAAGGTCTGCCCTAAGGCGGCCGAAGTGAAGAGAGCGTGACAGTGAATCATAGCTCATTCTTTCTGAAGCCGGTCTTCTTCCTCTCCGAACTGTTGTCATTTTATGGAAATACCCTTTGAAGTCTATGCAAAGGCGGCAATTTCATACTTCAAATATGAAAAGATATTGTCAGAAATAACATCATCATCTTGGTGTGAGATCCGATAGACCTTGCAACTCGGAACTGGTTACTCAAAAGAGGGCTGCTATTGTAACGACTTCTTCTCTATGTTGATGTCCTACCCTGAGAAGTCCTAAAATGAGTAACTATCAAAGAAGGTGGAGCTTGATTGTCTACCAGACCAGCATGGAGAGGGATCTAATCATGTTATCTCCAATCTTTACCTCTACCTTCTGATTGAGAAATTGGTCAATTACCACTTTTTGGACCAAGTCAAGACTTAGACTTATAGTAGGTTTAGCTGAGGAAGGAGTTGGGCTACCTTTTTGGCATTTGGACTAAAGAAGAATATGGTGCATACCCCGAGCTAAGACTAGAATTCCATTCTTGATATGTTTTATCTACTTTCTTCTTTCTTTTTCTTATAGCCCAGTCTTATAACACCCTATTCTATTTATTAGATTCCTTATTCAAATCTTGTTTCTTGTGGAGTTCGTGGGATTTCATTGATTAGCAATTGAAGGAACAAAAGTCTAGGAGTTTGGGAAACTTGTTTAGATTAGAGTAGAACTAGGCTACAGCCTTGTAGAGGACAAGGGAAGGGGTAAAGACTCTATTTCATAACCTCAGAAAGCTTATCGGAAAAGGAGAGACAAATAGAAAGTAAGAGGATACAACAAGTAAACGCGAATCGGCAACAAACAGATCCTCTTTGTGATATGCATGTTGTCGTCGAAAACCCAATCCTTCTTAAGCAATAGACTAACCCCCATTTAGACACCTTTTTTTACTCTGCTTCATTATCCTTAAGACAATTCCAATTCCCAATCTCCATAATTTAGCCCCAAAACCCTAATTTTTTAGAGTTTTAACTTCTAAAACTTATAATAATTTAGTTACTAGTTGTTCCAACATGACCTAAACCCTACCTTTTGGATCACCACTCTTTAGAACACTAATGGATAATTAAAGTTTCTCCAAACTCTTTTCTGCTTTTCTGCTTTGTTGAGCTTACAAGTTTGACAACCTAAAACATGTTAACTTGTCTGAAACCTCGAACATAAAATCGTATAAACTACCCAAACCTATAAGGTGGGATGAGTCATATATAATTTAGGAAAATTATACATAGTAGCATACTTCTCAATTTTCATTTGACAAAATAACACTTTAACAAAATAACACTTTTATTATACTTTTACCATTATACCCTAGGCGGTAGAAAGTTTCTATATCAATTAGAGAGTTCGACCTGGTATTGAGGGACCCTGAACTCTGTGCGTCGAATTGTATCGGCCCAGGAGGTAGAAGGGTGAGAGATCGCTTCGTTGTGATCATCTCGATCATCCTATTCAAATAGTGAATGGGCCGACATAAAACGATTGATAGTAAAGGTTTTGGCATTACAGAGCTATTACTGTCGGTCGAGTTACGGTTACCTGATCTAAAGGCTGAGGACTTGGAGGCAAGCATACTTGAATCTAAATAAATAAAAGGTTGGGGAGGAAAGTAGGTACTTAGGAAGGGAGTGGCAAAGGTCGCTCTTTTTGCTAGGAAGAATATAGAGAGATGGTGAGAACCACTTATTTATAGCAAGGAAGGGATGCGAAAATCCATGTATATTAATGGGCTTCCAAATTACCTGCTTACCCTCGAGATGACATCTGATAGCAGGGACAATGAGGTAATTGATAGGAGTGTCGAATCGACGTGCTAACGTGTGCCTGCGAAAATTAGCATAGGAAGTTTTTTCCGCCACTTTGGTCTCTAGTTGGGTTAAAGGTTGGCAACTCTTGAACTCTGTTTGACCTTGGAAATTTGTTGACTAGGCTAAGACATGAAATGATTTGGACTTGCAAGGGAAACATCTGTAAGCCACCCCTAGTAGTCGACCTTCCCTAGGGGAGGGTCGCGCTCTTTTGTTAGACAGAAGCAGATGGTCGGTCATCCGCAGACCAACCTCAGTAACGTCTGGCCCTTAGGAGGCCGACCTTGATACTTAGAACCTTAGACTCCAATAACTTCCGAATCCTTGGACCTCGATTTTTCCGGGGCCTACTAAATCTTATTAAGCGCTAGGATTTCGGGATCTCATCGACTTAACTCTCATACCTCACTTTGGGGACGAATCCATATACTAGACTTTCAAAAAGGACTCCGGGAACTAACTTGACAACCATGTATCCTTCCAACTAACTCTGCTTCCCGAAATAGCACAGACAAACCTTCCACGATGATCTTCTCCTATTAGCTTCTGGAAAACCATAAACTTCTGTGAAACGAATAGCTACATTATTAATCATAACAGAATCATCAATATGATTCTGAGAGAACCCAATAACCCTTATATCCTCATTATCTGACTAAAGAAAAGTCAATCCCCACCACCATTACTGGATCCATAATAAAGCAATTACTGAAACCTACAATCCGGTTTACCCTCTCCATTCTACTTTTCTCAAGTCTAGTTTTCGTAAGAAAGGCCCGATCATGTTTGTAAACTGAAGATAAATCTTTCAACGATCATACTGCTCGAGACTTGCCTAAGCCTCGGCGGTTCCACGAAAGTATCTTCATGATGCTCGGCTGGCCTGCTGCCCAGGCTCAGCCGTATCCATATCGTCAAGACAAGAATCCGCAACATTAGAAACTACACCCTTCGAAAGCGATACTTTCTTTGTAGATTTCCTTCGCCGTTTTTTGAGTTCATCCTGCTTAATTAAAGCTTCCTTCTATTTCTGACTCAGCTGTTAGTAAAATAACATTATCATCATCAGGTCCACTCTGTTGTCGCTCTATTGGTTTGGTATTAGAAGAAGAGGAAACTCCGGTGAGTTAACTGTCGGTATTGGAACAATTTTTGTGGCCCACTGCTTGGAATAATATGAGAATTATGTGCTGAATTTCTAATTGATTTGAACTAGGATCCGGATTATTAAGCCAGTAACTCTTTCGGAAAGTGTTTCGATGTATAGGCACACAGATCCTATCATCCCACTGCAGAATCAATTCTGATTTTGGCTTTAACAATCGCAACTCACAAAAGGAGTCAGTATGTCCTAATCGACCACACAAAAAACAAAGCACAGTGATACGTTTATAATGGAATCGAATAAAAAAAGGTTCGCCATTATTTCCGATGTCGTAGAGGGTGGCGTATATCTAATCAGGTTCGAATTCTCATCAAAGTTTTCAGTCGGAGTAATAATTCCATTAGGATCGTAATCAAGGAATATACCCACAAAATCCCCCGACATTTTTGTTGAGGAAATAACCTCTTCGAAGATCGGCAATCAATACCCAGACTCTGCCGTTAACAATGGTACTGTTAGTGGATTATCCCCTGTCTGTAATCGAATCCAAACTAAGAGGTGTTTATTGAAACTCCAAGGTGAATCGGTAATTACCCTCTCAATGTCCACTTCATTATAAAATCAGAAAAAAAAAGCGGGAATTCCCTAATCTGATATTTGCACTCCCCAATCGGATGCCACAGGTCTGCAAATAAATTCTGCATAATTTGGAAACATAGTTAGAAACATCCCCACCATGCAGAAAGAATAGTAGTCTGCGACTTGAGGATTGGCAATAAGCCCACCCAAGCCTTAAACCCTCGTCTTCGTCCTTATCAGCGGAAATACTTAGATTTGCCAAATCTAAATTCATCTTACCAGCATCGATATTAAATGACTAATCAAACATGAAGAACAATGAACAAATGCAAAAAAGCATAGTAACCAGAGAAAACTAACTACCTACAGTTAGCTTTTTTTTTTAAAAAAAAAAAAAAATTGTTATAGAATATAATTTTATTTTATATTAACATTAAAACAACATTAACAAATATGGCTTTATAATTTGTTAACTTTCTTCTTTTTATGTTAGTTTGTTTTAACCCTCATAATGCAAAATGTAATTTTTGTATCTTACCACTAAAAATATTATAAACTCTCTTCATTTTATATAAATAAATATTTTGCCTAAAATATGATTTATGTTTATTAATTGATAAATTTGAAAATAAATTGGATTTTTTAACGAAGAAAGATATTTTTCAATCAGAAAATATTATTTAGAAAATTCCTAAAATAAATGACAACATAATTTCATCACAGTGGTTCCATAATAAATGAAAAAATAAAAATAAAAATAAAATTTATAGGAGACCAACCCACAGAAATTAGAAAAGCCCGCTGTTTATCAGTCCTCAACTCCACCAAACAAATACATTTAAGCGTGCAAACCACGCGACGACCTCTCTATAACACAACCGCCGTCTCTGCATCATCCGCCGTAGCTCAAAATGCAATCTCTTCAAGAAAAGGCTTCTCAATGGAGCGGAGTTGACCAAGTAGATGCTTTTGCCATTGACGAAACTAATTTGTTTCAGAAACTCGGTCTCCAAACCTTCATCAACCTCTCCACCAATTTCTACACCAGGTAGTAGTATTTATTATCGTTCTTTGTTTTTGTATTGATTGATTGATGGCTGAAGTTTTGTTTTTGGATGGAAATTAGGGTTTATGATGACGAAGAGGAAGAGTGGTTTAGATCGATTTTTGCAAATTCGAATAAGGATGAAGCGATTCAAAACCAATACGAATTCTTTGTGCAGAGAATGGGAGGTCCTCCTCTTTATTCACAGAGAAAAGGTTCTTAAATTCGAAACTGTCCCTGTTTTTGCTTGTGATTGTGATAATAATCCAGCAAATTTCATGAGTCTGGACTATTTAAGCCGCCGCTCTGTCGTTCGCGGCATTCTTAAAACGACATTCTGTATAAGTCGTCGTTCTATAGCTAAAAGATTTGCTGGTTTTGACCACTTCGTTGCAGGCCATCCGGCGTTGATCGGACGTCACCGACCGTTCCCCGTGACACACCAAGCCGCAGAGAGGTGGTTGCATCACATGAAGAATGCATTGCAGACCACTCCTGATATAGACGATGATTCAAAAATCAAAATGATGAATTTTTTCAGGTATGAATTTCATCAAATTTCTAAAATTAATCTGATTTTAAATTTTTTGTTCTAAATGGTTGAACTTTGTTTCTCAGGCACACTGCATTCTTTCTAGTAGCTGGAGATGAATTAAAGAATCAAACCCAGCAAATTCCATGTAAGCATCAAGCCACCAAATCTTCAACTTAAGTGTATACTACTGACTGAAGAAGAAGATGATGTCTATTGTTTCTTAACTTATTATTAAGAGCAATACTGCTGTAAAAGTTAAACTTATTTAATAAATCTCACAATTAATTATCTGTCTTTGGTTTTATTTATGTGGGTTAAGTATTGGAGTTGGTAGAGCTATTTTGCTGTTAAAATTGATCCAAGCTCTGTCTTCAATTGATTTTGTTATCTATCCATACATGCTGATTTTATCAGCAGTGCATTTATAGTATTATTAGATCACAAATATCCCTATACCAAATGTATAAACACTAAGTACAAATTATAATTCAACAATTTAATAACAAATCACAAATTATATGGGTGAAGTTGATATTGTTATTGATATATATAGGAACAAATATAGTTCTTGTTATGTTCGGCTTGTAAACATGCACTCCTTGCGAGCAACTTTTTCTTTTGGTTGACAGAGATACACTACAACTACAAAGAAGGGAAATGCAGATTGAAACGAAGCATTAAGACTAGACTTGGTAAGGGGAGAACTCGAGCTACCTCCTTGTCCACCTTCTCCCTTAAGAACAACATTTGAGCTCATTTAATAAACTGGCTAAATTAGAGCAGAGCTCATCATCTCACAAGTTTGGTATAAAATAAAATAACGTAATCGTCATGTTTAATCTAATTTGAGGTCTGCTCAAGTCCTATTTCATAGCATGAATTAGAGATATAATTTTAATGGAATCATTTATTGAAAACGAGTCCAAATATGAATCTTGGACATTATTTTAGGAGTTCACATACTAATTTTCCTAACTATACAAATTAGGAACCAGCTATGAACTTATACATTTTTTAACTTGAAAATACAAGTTCAAATACCAAGTATGAGAACTAAGAGTCATTAATTATGTTAATGACGAATTAGGATACGTGTTTAAATGAAGTCAAACCGATGACGGACACGTAGCGTGTTCAAGAAGTTCGCATAAGAGTTATGCGAGCTCCTGAATAACCGGCGTGAGTTCGCATAATCGATATGCGAACTCATTTAAATAACAGCAGTTGGCGTTTCCTTTCACCGTTAACTATTCCGATTACTACCAAACATTTACCATCAAATTTCGGACCTTTTCACCAGCCATTTAACAGAGTTCAGAGTTTTTCAACGGCAATTCATTACTTTGATTACCCGTTTTCCAACAGAAAAGGTGAGTTTTTGAATTTGAATTCTCTTTTTATGTTAGTATATTATTTATTATTTGTGTTAATTTTTAATTTAGCTTTAATTTAAAATATTACTCATTTATGCTAATATGTTTAAGTAAAATAATACAATAACATTTGTATGTGAAATAAAAATTATATTTACGATAATATTTTGGCTGATTAGTTAGTTAACAGTATTAGTATGCGAAAAAAAATTTGTATGTAATAATAATATTTGAAGTAGTTTTATATGCGAGAAAAAAATTTATATGCAAAAATACCAGTATGTGTATGCTAGATAGAATTTGGATGCGAAATTAATTTACATTATTTTTCAAATATATTAGTTAAAAATATTAATAAAAAAAATACATTAGTTTAAAGAATATTTTTAAAAAATAAATTGGCCAACAATATTATAAAAATAATATGAATTAGAAAATAATTAAGACATTATTTGCAAATATAACTTGTAGTAATTGAGCGATGAGAATCTTCTAGTTTACAGTAGCAAAGCGTGTTAAATCAAGAGCCTTCTAGCCGTGATCTATTGTTCCTTCAGCGGGAACACATATCAATTTACATGTTCGCAAGCGAGGCAAGATATAATAGCCCGCTGCACATCAGGTGAGTCAACGCGCAAATATAGCGGCAGCTTGACGTCGAGGATTCTCGGACGCTATTCTACATCAATGAGCTAGGCTTCAATGTCGTGCGAATGATTGCGTCCATATATTACGAATGAGCCCTTGTTTCTGTTCTAGTGGAGCGTTGGCAATTGAAGACGCACACCTTCCACTTGCCCGACGCTACAGGATGTGGAGGTGATACTTAGGCTACCTGTCGACAGACGTGTTGGGACATGCTGATTTCAAAGGCCTCTGGTTGGATGATATCATTACTCCTTGGATTTTCTGGGCTTCGTAATTGAGGATGTTCATATCATGGACAGTAGGATCATGCTTCGTTGCGCCAGCAGACATTTAATGACACCCATAGAGGACGGTTTGCTAGAGCATGTTTACCACAGCGAGCTTGATGTTTTGTGCTATGGTTGATGAGAGGATTTCTGTTCTGCGATTTGTCAAAGAACAGCACGAGCTTGATTCTGGTGCCGATGTTAGCCGAGTTCCTCAAATGTCCGCAATAAGTTGGGAGAGTGTCGTTCTGGCGTATCTATATCAAAATTTATGCCTTACAGCCACATAATGTGATTATATCAGAGGGTGCCTGTTGTTATTGTAGGTAATTTTTTTTATTTAAGTATTTCATTTAAAAAAAAAACACGGCGTATGTTATTAAATCACGATTCGATTGTACTGTACACAAGTGTGGGCTTGGGAGAAGAAGATCGTCACTCTTCAACCGACACTCCCCAATCGGCATCCTATAGTGTTTCATGGTTGTCTTTATGCACAGAGGTATATAGCTCATTCCGTTCTATTTTATTAATTTTATTTGCTAGTATACTTATATTTCATTGTTTTTGTTGGCCATGTGTTCCTACTCAGAACGGAGGTAAATGTTCCGACGAACCGTGCAGCCTATCCTTCCACGATGTAGAACGTATCAAAAGGGCCACGACATCCTCGTGTCTAAACAAGGCCACAACAACTCCATGTGAGCATGAAATTCTATAGACTTGCCACTTTCCACAGGTGTAAGTTTTACAACTGTATTTTACCACTTATGTTGTCACTTCCTGTTACTACTTTGTATAGAAATGACTTGATGTTCCAACAGGTTACCATATGGGCCCTCGCACGCTGCCTATACATGTTAAACTGTTTCATTAGATAAGGTGCAATGACAGTTTGACATTTTTTTCTATCTGAGATAAGTCTCGCTAGAATATACTAATTGTTTTCTCCAATGTCAATTCGACCAAAGCTCTAATTGAAAGTTATTAGACCCTTTTAGAACGTTGTTGCAGTACTCTACGATATTGGTGGTTGACATCCACCATCTGTGGTAGTCGTCAGCGAAAAGAGTTCATTTTTTTGCAAATAGAAATAGGCTCCCTCGCTTTTCTATGCCACCTTATGCCATGCAACGACATACTTTCTCTCTTGCAATTCAGTAGCGATTTTCTGACATACTTTCTTCAAACTCTCTCCTCTGGATTATGTTGACATATTGGCCTTCACGTGTTTTAGAAAAAATCTGTGGATTCACATTCTTGGATATTTCTCAAATATCTTCTCAATGGTGGAAATGATACTTTGATGGCTATCAGAGATAATGCAAGTATAACGGTCACCAAGAACATTCAATTTCAGGTATTTTAGAAACAATTTCCAACTGCGCATCGTCTAATTGTCCGTGACCGCAAATGCTATTGTAGAATATTGTTGGTTGATGTTTTCACCACTGCTATGATCAGTTTTCCCTTGAACGACCCTCGAAAATGAGTTGCATTGATGCACAAAACTAGACGACGCGCCTGGAATGCTTGCACAGAGGCCCCAAGCGCCTTGAACACATATCTGAATATTTCTTCTATGACAATCTTCAATACCTTTTTTGGAACTTGAATTATACCACTATGCTTGGGTTCGCCACTTACACCGCGGTCATACATCTGGGCAGTTCCTAATTGGTTTCGCATGCCCCATATATTACCTCAATCGATTTTCTCTTGTCGTGCCACGCTTTTTGGTAATTGACCTTTATCTGAAACCGGAAAATTCAATAAATTACAATAAATTTAATAAATTCATGACAATTAAATTATCTGGAACCGGTTTTGGATTTCTGTCAGAATGTGTTTCACCTTATAGTCCAGTTCTTTCATAATATGGTGCGTAATAAGTGTGACAATGTTTTTGGAGGTCATGTTTCTGTCCTCGTTCTTAATGTTTGCGTTCGCATAGTTGTGCTGCTCCACCAATTTAACCATCCTGTACAACCCTAAACATGACTGTTTAGACGATCTTATACTCCACACACAAGTTGCCTTGTGTAGGTTACTTAAGCCCGCGAGTTACACATTCCACTGCCCAGTCTTATTTCTACTCTCAATTTTCTGGTACGTCATGTCTCTTTTTCCTCACGGCATCCTGCACAACCTGCTTGTTCTTGAAATATATTTCGACGTTAATATTATCTGCATTTCCATCCCACATTTGAAACCCTTCTGCATTCTCTTTTTGCAGATCTTCCTCACTTATATCACCATAAACAAAATGGCCCAATGTTAAAGGTACATCGGTCTCACTGTCGGTACTTTCGTCCGATGACACGTACTCTTCATTATTGCTAGAATCACTCCACGCAGACATACCATCCTCCCCCTCTTCTTAAATCTCCTCATTTTCTCATTCAGCCGAATTGTAAAACGCTAAATTAACATTCTCATTTGCCTGTTTTATATATCTCAGATTGATACTCTCACGTGCAGCATCATTTGTTTCCTTTACGACAAACGGTTTAGAAATGGTAACAACTTAAACATCGGCAATGTTCCGTTGTTACGTACAAACGGTTTAGAAATAGTAACAATTTAAACATCGACAATTTGTTCCGTTGTTACGTACAATTCTGGCTAGTTGAATGCATACAAGTATAAGAATAAAACAGTCTCATCGTCCTCCATAATGATATACCGCCTGCCGCCATTGTATTTAGCTCATACCATAGTAAAATGCAATCGCATCACGTTTCTATCTACCCGAAAAAACTTTGCATACCCGATCAACAAGTTGATCGAAAGACAACTGATCATCGATGCGTATTGTTACGTCAGCGATTATAATTCAGACCAACTACGTCATTGTTGACGCTTAATTTTTGCCCCAAAAAGTACCAATGATGATTAACGTTCCAAGCTCGATCAGATCTCCAGAATCCCGAAGCAGCTCCACCCTCCTCTTTTTCAAAATATTTTTGATGTTTTCAGTTCCACAAATTCTTTTCAAAATTTTCTCTCTTCATTCTAATATGATTGGGTAGTTTATTGTAATTTTCAATTTTGGAATTTCTAAAATGGTAGAAAAAGAGAAAAGTTTCAATTTCGATCGTAATTTCATTATTGTGTCGTAAAATTCCAATTTTCTTTGCGTTTATCTTTATTTTTATTTCTTATTTTTATTTCTATTTTCAAATCGAAAACGCAAAAAAATATGATAAAAATATATGATAAAAAATACTAAGTTCAGTTTTGGATTTAATTTTAAGTCGAGGAAGAAACTTGAATTTAATAAAATAAAGAGGGAGAAATTTGGGAAAATAATAGAAAAAGGGATGAAATTGGAAAGAATTAAAAGAATAAGGGGAAAATT